>JAMLFT010004369.1:0-19722 GCA_026544285.1 Pachyrhizus erosus | reverse complement strand
ATTTAAAAAGGAGATTTTTATTTTATCATAAAGAGAATAATGCAATATTTACATTTTTTAGAGGGTGATGATATGGATGATGTTTTAAGAATGATTGATTTTTAATCAAAATTTAACAATAAAATTAAACAAAAAGAGTAAAGTGATGTTGTGTTAGTATAATTAAGGGACTATTATGTGTAATTTAATTTTTTTAAGGGTGTTAATGTAATTTATTAAATAAATAGAAAAATAAATACAAGATATAATTTTATATATTAAATATATTTTTTCTCTATCTATAATTAAAATTTGACTGGTTGTATTGAATAACTTTTTTCAAGCTATTAAATTTAATGATTGTTTGTTCTTCCTAGATAATTTTTCTCATTAACCTAAATGTTTTATATGCTTTGTTTATAATTATATTTTATGGCGTGAATCATGCATTTTTTCTGTTATTTTGGGTGAAGGAAAAAGGAGAGAAAAGAAAAGAAAGAGAGTTAAACAAAATATAAAACATGATACTTTTTATTTTATTGAAAATAATGAAAAAAGTTAATTTTAAGAAAACAATATTTCAAAATTTTATCTCTTCTCTTTCATTTTCTTGCTCATTTTTTTCTCCATTTAGTGAAAGTGTTAATGATTGATCGTCTGAGGTGAATATAATTAATTCGAAGATAAAATTTACCAAAAATTTAAAGTATATTTATAATTTAAAAGTATTTCTATTTTACTAGTAAAGTAGAATTGCTTAGGAGTAGAAAATTACTTTTAAAGCACTCATTCCCAGAAAAAATTGTTATATCTCGATCCGCTCCTATATATTTAATTTCAGACCTCATTTTAATATTTATGTTGTCACATTATGTTTTCTTTTTTTACGAAACTATATCTCTTTCTTATTAATTTTATTAATATTTATTTTCTATAATTGTAGCAATTAATATTTTATCTCTCAAATTATTGAAATTTGTACTTCCATATTTTTGTTAATTAATTTTTAAATTTATTCAATTGAAATTAAGCATAAATATTTCAAAATCATTATTAAATTTTTTTTTTAACTATTACAATTTTGGATTTTTTAAACTTAAAAATTTTTAAATATATGTATTTTATATTTATCAATTATATTAATTTTACACAAAAATTTTAATTTAATTTTGATATTCATACTATACATTATAGGAGATAATTATTACTAGTAATTTTTAAAATTTGAACTTAAAATTATTAATATGATATGTTTTTAATATTTTATAAAAAAATATTAAATGATGAAATAACTAAAGTTAAAAAAGATTTAATATTTTTGATATAGCAAATAAGATGATTAATAAAATTAATTGCAAGAAGGTGTAAAAGAGGGTAATTGATGGTTGTTGATAATACAGTATATGTTAAAAGAAAATAGTGTGGTTTGCAGAAAGAAACATAGTAGTGGGGAATCGACTGAAAAGTGAACACGTGGAGAAATTGATGAGGTGTCGGAAAAAGAAAGTGATGGAATAGAGTGGAAGAATGGTGAGAAGCGCAGTGGAAAAAAAGGCATTGGATGAGGAAAATGGACGTGTCTCCATGAACCATGAAGCAGAGTATAAGTGAGTGGGCTTAAAAGGAGAAATAAAATACTAATAATAATAAAAGAAAGGAACAAAATCACAGTCAACGTTTGTATCTGCTGTTTGTTTGCATTAAACCCAATTGCACAGTCTTCTCTCTTTAGATTTGTTTGTAGAACTAAAACCCTATTCCTCTGTTTTTCTTCTTACCATTCTCATCAAATAAAACATTTCCATTATTATTATCATCATCATCATCATGCTTCCTTCTCAGCCACCTCATTGGGCCCCATCTCCAACTCCAACTCCAACTCCAACTCCAACTCTCACCGACTCTTTCCTAACCCCGCCGTCAAACTCGCCGGCGGTTGACTTCAGTCCACCCTTGATAGCAATGGTTGTCGTCGTCGCCACCGCCTTTCTCGTTGTAACCTACTCCCGCCTCATCGCGCGCCACCTCAGACCTCCCATCCACCGCCTTCTCAGACGCTTCCGACGGCGTCGCTTTCTGCCTTCATCTGTCGGGGACCTGGAGTCCTTACCCTACGAGTCTCCATTCGATGGACCACACGTGTTCTCTCCTTATGGTTTGGACGAAACGGTGATTAAAACGATACCGTTTTCGCTTTATACCGCCAAATACGACGCGCGTTTTGAAGAGTCTCGCAACGACTGCGCCGTCTGCTTGCTGGAATTCGAAGACGAAGACTACGTTAGAACGCTTCCCGTTTGTTCACACACGTTCCACGTGGATTGCATCGACGCCTGGCTTCGCTCCCACGCTAACTGTCCACTCTGCCGCGCCGGAGTTCTCTGCACCGATTCACCGTTCACACCCATGATGGCCGCTAGAATTCGACCAAGCCTCGACGACGACACAATTCTCCACCGAATCAGTATAGATCCTCTCCCGGATCCTCCGCCACCGCCTGCGCCTGTTTCTTCCGTGCCGGAGATTACTCCCTGCGTTGACGAGCACTCTCCCAGGAGGAACCAGAACCATGCCAACGTTAATTCAGAGTATTGCTTTAGGGATTTTCTGCTCAAGAGGTCTTATTCCTTTGGGTTTGAACGGAGTCTCGCGTCCGAGAGGATGGTCATGGAACCGGCCACGGCGTCTCCGTGGCGGTACCGGAGAGGGAGTAACAGTTTCTGGAGCAAGAGGCCTTCGCCGTTTGGTTCATTGGGGAAGCCGAGAGTTTTTTCGTTTAGGTATTATAGAGGGATGAAGTCACCGTTCTTCCGGCGGAGGGGATTTTTTCCTTTGTCGGAGTCCAGCGTGAGGTACAGCGGCGGCGGGAGTTCGTCGCGGCGGAGCAAATCGATTGCGAGTCCGATGTTTCTGCGGTCGTCGGGGCTGGCGGCGGCGGCGTTCTCGTCTAGCAGACTGAGGTGCGGGGATCCCGAGGCGCTGCTGTCGCCGGAGAGGTTTAACCGGAGGTGAGGTGAGGGGAGGAAGGAATTGAAAGAAATTTTTTGAAACGAAAATGGCCGGTAAGAGAACACGTGGCAGTGCGTGGTTGGTGGATGGGCTTGGGAGGGTTGATCGGAGATGGGTGGAGGGCGGTGGCGGTGGCGGTGTGGGTCAGGTCAAGGAGGAATTAAATGGAGGTGGTCGCATGCGTTTTAATTTAATGAGACGGTCTGGCAATTTGTAGAGACTCATTAATGGATGGTAGGAAGAGCATTTAATTGGAGAGAGAGAGAGAGAGAGATAACTAAGACATTTCATGCTGAGAAGTAATCAGTGAGAGTAGTAAGGAGAGTCTTTTTATTTTTTATTTTTTCCCCTCACTCTCTCTCTCTCTATATATATATATCTGTGCCTATGCTCAGACTCTGGTGGGGTGAAGTGGGTTTTAAAGAGGAAGCTCATAAATGAGTGGAGGCTTGGATAGGGGTTGGGCTTTGTTTGCCACCTCCCTTAATTATTTTTCATATAGTAGTAGTACTATTTTGCTACCTTAGTCAAGAGGTTTTGGCAAATGGGTTTGGCTTGATGAGGGGTTTTGGAGTTTTGCAGTTTCTTTATGGCACCGACTGAAAACCCCCCATGTGGAAGGATTGAAGATGCAAATGACATTGGGTATTTGTTTTAGTGTGACATAGGTGACTCTCTAGGTTTATGCCCACAGACGCAAGGCATTAATTGTGGCATTGGGTATGCTGACAAGCAACATTGTTTGATTCGTTTAGTGTGTGACTCTGCTGTGAATTCTTTCATCGTCAGATAATTAATGCCATTTATAAGATTTTGAATTTTGGAATCTTTTGTGATCAATGCCATGTTCCATTTCCTCTTTTTTTTCTTTTTAACTGAGGGGGGATTGGGGAAGCTAAACTCAGTTTTTTCTTTAAATAATAACACTTTAGCTGTGTTGATGTAAATAGTGTTTTTTCTACCAAAACAACATAGAATTTTACTTGGCTCTTCAACTAACTGGCTCAACTGAAAGTCGCTACATACTTAATCATCCTCCTAATCTATATAGGTAAATCAAATCATGGGGAGCTGTGGATGGCATTGAAAGTTTACGTGAAGGTCTAATTTGATGTTTTGCTGTAACGTTTTGTCTTACATCAATGTCTATCCCATGCCTTTCAATGCCAATATTTGTGAATCTACCTACGTCCTCACTCTCAAAATGTGAACTCCATGAAACCATTTTTTTCTTTTTCTGACAAAACAGATCTAAGTACGTAGTCCAGCTTTGGCATTTTGGCCATCAATAGTGGCAGTAGCTTTTTTAGTTTGTTTTCCTTTTTTACCCACAATTAGCAATAGTTGTTAATTTGTGGAGCTACCATGCACAGTCAACTTGAACTTCACAATCCGTCTTCAAGCCCAGACCTAACCTTTCTGACTTGTAAGTGTACAAACTTGCCCATTAGATTTTAAGTTGGTCCAAAGTGCATAACAAAATCCTATAAAACATATATCACGATATCTTTCCTTTTTGTTTTGTTCGAAAAACCAAAATTCGTGGCCAGAGGAAAGGATATGTAATTCATCTGAGACATCGAAATAATAGGTTACATTATCAAAATTCTGTAATGTCCATCTGTAGTGGTCACATGCATTATTAATGTTGCAGTTAATATTAAAGATAGCACAAAAAGTTAGGTATGCATTTTTTTTTATGTTACAATTTATTTCTTTGGTGTGAAAGATTTGACTTACTAGTATGATTAATTCTTAATAAAAGTAGAAGAACACACAAAAATCCGCATCGTTTAATTTAGTTTTATATTCATAAGTCAAACGCTACTTTAAGTATTGATAATTCATAAATCATAATAATCTTTTCAATTGCCTGCTTATTTGATAAGACTAGGAGTACTTGATTTTCTTTTATAAAAAAACTATATTAATCAAAATTTTAGAACTACTTCTCTCACAGACGCACATAATTTAGAACAATTCACTTCAGCGCTCAATTTTTTTTTCGGACTCAGCCTCAGGTACTTTCAGTTTATAGTATCTACAAAAATGTTTCTACTGTGACGTTAGAAAGTTTGATAATTGACATAGATGTTTGATAAATGGTCCACATTATGTGATTGCAAAATACTAATACTGTGAAGTTAAATGCATCAATTTAGATTGCCAACAAAGTAAATGTATTTTTATCTAATGTTTGGGTAGACCGATACCCACTTTTTCTGTAGACCGAACGCATAGACAAATTTATTTGCTGTGAGTATTCAATTAAGGTCAGCTCAGCCATATATTGCATATGATTACTTAAGTTAGGACAGTGAACATTATTGTTTAGAACATAAAGATGACTATGATAGAGAATAACACCAAATAATAAGTTTTGTTACAACAATTTTCACCAATGCAAGCTTCTTTTTCTACGGGTGAACTAACTTGCTGCATCGGTTGTTTTAGAATTTGGATATATACAAGTTATTTATATTTAACCTACTTTTGTAACTAGACAAATCACTCGAGTTGCTTAACCTATTTAAAAAGTCTTTTCTTCTTCTTTGATTTACTTCTCCATATATCATTTTGTTTTTTGATACGTGATTTAATTTATTATTATCCCAATTGTTAAAATGTCAATACTTAGGAAGTCATGGTGAAGAATACAAGAAATAAAAAGTGTAAGTGGAAATTGTTGGAAAAAAAATATAAAAGAAAAAAAATAGTTTAACTTGATATTTTTGTTGATGAAATTCTTAAATTGAAAAATATAGAATGAAAGTGGCATTGACTATTCGTCGTTGGGTTCATTTTTGAATACGAAATAACAGATGAATTATGGGTTCTAAGTCAATGCAATAGTCGTAAGTATGACACTTTCGCTACCTTAATATTGTTGACCTATATCAACTAAATGATGCAGGGTGCTGCATTATTGGTCAGGCAAGTGCATTCACTATTAGCTTGGACCATTAATGTGCATGCGCCTGTATTGGTAGCCTTTAATTAATTAGCTTCTAATCATACACCACTATAACTCCTAAGAAGTGAGTTGACAGTGCTTATAGTATGTGATATTAGACTCAAACCCCTACAATTTAAAATCATGGTTATACTATTTAAATCAAAATTTGTTTGAATAAGTGTAACAACATATTGTACTTTCCCACCACTATTATAAAAATAAAAGGCTACAAATTATTAAAATTAGTTTTAAAAAATTATTTGTAGTTATGATCTTTTATTTATAAAATATCAATTTGTATAATGTTTAAAATTTTGTTATTAAAATTTGTACAAAGTCATACACATAATTATATTGACCATTAAGTTAAGTAAGTCAATTAAATATGACAAAAGTTTGTTTTACAAACTTAATGTTTGAATTGTTATGAAATATTTGGATAAATACGCTGATTATATAATAAATGGACCATCTATAATAAGACAATTAAACCTCTAACTTTAACCTTAATTACATTTCACATATAAAATGATTGAATCTTTAACCTTTGATTCAATCACATCTAATAAAGAAGGTTAACTTCTTTAGATTATCATAAGTCACGCATTCTAAAATTTTGATGAGGTCTCTTGAATCTTTAATTTTAGGATCCTTGAGATCTAGATGTAAATACTATACACTTATCATAAAACTATTAAACAAATTTTAAGGGAAATTGCTATTATTTTATTTTAACTATCATTTTAATTTTAATTTTTCTTTTCAATTTATTTTCTTAATCTACCATCAAAAGTAATAACTCATTATAGAAAAGTTTTCCAAATTGAGACTTGGAAACGTAAGTTTTGATGAAGTTGTAAAAATTTCATGTAAACACATACAGAGTATCAATACTGTAAAAAACACTGCATGCAAACCCACTAATTGCATAATTTCCTAATTTTTAGTATTTCTTAAAAAAAAAAAGTCTAGTTGTGAGGATTGAGAGATGAGAGATAAAGGCAATGCAACTTGACACCAAACTTGCAGAGAGAAAATAAATGCTTAAGGTGGTTGCGTTGCTGAAAACAGACAGCGTTGCAAAGTGCCTAAAGAGGCTAATAAAGCTCTCCCTACATAAATAGTTGAGATAGTATTCATCGAAAGCGTAATCTTGGAATTTATTGCTTCAGCCTTGAGCTCAACCAACTCTTCTAACGCCATCCCTTGTTAATTTCATCTACCAATTAAACACCATTCTTTAAAACGGCTCTTGGACAAGAAAAGACCATCATTTGTTAACAATTGAATCCCCATATCTTTGTGTAAATTCACAATGCCGGAGCTATACACTGTAAAGGTGGAGGAGGCAAGGCCCGCAACTCATGAAAAACCATCAGCAGGTCCTGTCTACAGATGCATTTATGCCAAGGATGGTTTGATGGAGTTGCCTTCTCATTTTCAATCTCCATGGGAATTCTTCAGGTCACTGACTTTCCTTTTTTTTTTCTTTCCTTCTTTTCATTAATACACACCATTTGATCTTCCAATGTTTATGCACATAATGCATGATGTTTTTAAGTTATCATACAAAACTCAGGCAAATCTGTTTTCTTCTTCTTCTTAGAAGTCAATTCCTTCTTCAACTTTACTGCATTGCACGCTTTTTTTAGACATTAGTAAATCGGAATAAAAAAAAATGTTAAGCTAATTGATTTCATCAATTTTATTTAAATCTTTTAGAAGTATTTTGATATTATATTTGATGTTAAATTATAAAAAAAAAAAAAATAGATGTTAAGCTAATTCATTTCGTGAATTCTATTTAAATCTATTAGAAATATTTTTAATATTATATTTTATGTTAAATTAAAAACTAAAAGTGCTAAAAGAAAAATACAAAAAATGGCCCATGCAGGTCTCGAACCTGCGACCTTCGCGTTATTAGCACGACGCTCTAACCAACTGAGCTAATAGGCCATTTAATTATGCCTTTAAAATCTTTTAATTTGACTAAAGATTAAAGCACTCTCCAAGGAAGATTCAATTTGAAGAGATCGAGTGAGTGGTATTTGTAGTGGGGTTTGAGAATTCATTCTTAGCAGTTTTAATGATTTCCTATGCAGGGACACGACAACGAGGTGCCCCAGCAACCCAATGTTGGGTCGGCGTCAAAAATCCGATTCGAAGGTACCAACTTTCATGTGTTTCTGTTTCTTCTTCCATCATTTACAGTAGCCTGGCAAGTCTAGTTTTAGCTTTATTTGTCACATATCAATTTTTCTAATTTAGCTCCTCATATGTTATTTATTGAGAAAATAAATTTTGCTTAAATAATGTTTTAAGAATTTAATTTTTATGAACGATCAGTATAAGTCAACTAATTAAATATTATTGTTAATATAACTTTTAACATTAAGTTTTATAAAAATAGAAAAACTTAAGCTTGTGATTGGATGATAATGATTAGATTACAATGTAAAAGTTATTTATAATATATAAATTATTTACTCATATTCTAATTAGTGTGAGCTAAATGGGAACTAATCAATCATGAACACACAAGTAAATGAAGCAATGAACCCAACTAAAATTTTTGACATATAGCTTACTTCCCAATAAATAAATAAATATTTTCGTTGCATTGGGTAAATCATGTGAACTTTGAACTGAATTTGCAGGTAGGTCCCTATGTATGGATCACATATCAGGAGGCTTATGATGCTGCCATCCGGATGGGTTCCGCCATGAGGAGCCGTGGTGTCAATCCTGTAACCCATCTTGCTCTATTTAAGATACTGTGTATTGGCTAATATATGTAATTAATCTAACTCTTACTTTTATATCTCAAGGGAGACCGTTGTGGCATATATGGGTCTAACTGCCCTGAATGGATAATAGCAATGGAGGTATGACATTTGTTTTTGTAGGGGAAATTGCCCTTGGGCAACTCTTTAAGTATGTTAATCAAAATTAGGGACAAAATTAAATTAAGTAGTTAACTGATTCATGAGAAATACTAACAACACTTGGGCTCATGATATTTAGTGGTGCACAAATCAGAAATTCATTCAATAATAAAGAGTATGTTAAAAAAGACCAGGTTGTTAGCATTCCTCTATTGTTCTTAATTATGATTAGGCAACTAAAAAGTTCTCTAACCTTGTTTGTATTATTGTTCTTCACTTAACATCACAAGGGCTGAATGCTGATACCTTATTACTATATTATATGATTATTCCAATGGGACTTGAGTGACTTGATTCAAATTTGCTTTTTGCAGGCTTGTAATAGCTATGCAGTGACATATGTCCCATTATATGACACCCTGGGTTTGTGTTTTGTTCCCTTTTCCAATCACTCTCAGTGTGCTTGTTTTTATTTATTCCAAAAATTTCCCTGAAGAAATTGGGATCTCAGAGTTTGAGAAGTGCCTTTTGCACTCATGGTGTCATTCAGCTAGAATATGTCTTTGAACTTATGCTTAACAGGTCCTAATGCCGTGAAGTTTATCATAAACCATGCTGAAGTTTCGATAGCATTTGTACAGGATAACAAGATTCCTTCTGTAAGTTCTACCATATTTCTTGCAGCACAACCATTTATTGTTTCCTTGGGGGGATTTTTATTTCAGGAAGATGAACCATCTGAAAGTTTTTCTTTCCCTCTATTATTCTGGATGCTAGCTCTGTATGTTAGATACCTTCAACATATAACTATTTCAATTGGCCATCAATCAGTTTCCTAACAAATGGTGGGATGAGAAAGTCATTAGCAGCTTTTAAAATGACTTATATAAATTTATTTTCTGATATTTCTGTAACCACTTGCTTAAAACAGGAGTTAAAACCAGGTATTCTATTTTGAAACTGACAGAATGTTGCACATACTGCTAGTCCTTTTTCATGTTGTTATTTACTGTACTGGTGACTTTCTAAGTTGTCCGTTGAGCTTCTTGAAGATAATCAGCTTATCAATTGGGACAGCATTGGGTATCTCTCTTATACGTTTGTCCTTTTCCCCCCATTTCTACTAAATTAATGACTGTTTCCACAGGTTTTATCTTGCTTTGATCGGTGTTCAAATCTTAAAAGTGAGCCAAATGTGTCTATTTTGTCCGTTACTATTAGTTTAAGGGTCTTCCATCTTTTAATGGTATTCTGTAATTTACTACTGTAGCTATTGTGAGTTTTGGTAGTGTTTCAACCACACAAAAGAAGGAAGCTGAGGAGCTTGGTGCATCTTGCTTCTCATGGGAAGAGTTTCTCCAGTTGGTAGGAACCCTGATTCTTAATTTCATACTATGTTTATAATTAACAGCAAGTGCCATTTTAATCTAGTATTGGGAGATATATTTTTTAATATTTAACACTGTATCTTCATTTCTCCAGGGAAATATAGATTTAGATCTTCCATTGAAAAAGAAGACTGACATCTGCACAATCATGTATACAAGTGGAACAACTGGCGAACCCAAAGGGGTCATTATTAAGAATGAGTCTTTCATGACACAAGTGTTGTCTATTGAGCAAATACTTTATTTAACTGACAGAGTGGTATGATAATCATTTTCTCTCACTAGTTTCATATTTTTGTTTTTTCAATTTTTTCAAGCTAGGGAAAAATCTGCCACCCCAACTCATAAAAACTTTTATCAGTTTTGTTATTTGTGTTTTTTTCTTTATTTAAAAGTATGTGAGAATTGTACTAGTTGATGATAGTCTTCAGGCTTCATTTCCTATTTATTTTGTGCATTTATATTTTGTCATTCTCACAATAACATGGTGCTTAGGACCTTATCTCTAGAGCTAGTACACAACTTGTGTGCCATATCTTTTTCCATGAAGTAGATAAATGCATGGCCAGACTTAATGAAGTTTGCTTGCACTATGCTACAGAAAGTAAAACTCATCAGTCCTCTTGGGATATATGTCAAATGTGTTAGTCATTTTCTAGTATAAGTTGATGAGTGATGAGAAAAAAAGACAAGTATGAGGTTTTCATATTTATGTAATGATATGTGCTCACACGAAACCTAAAGTATCTATTATTGATAGGGAAGAGAAGACGATGTGTACTTTTCTTTCCTTCCTCTTGCTCATGTATATGACCAGATAATGGAGACCTATTGCATTTATAAGGGCTCCTCAATTGGATTTTGGCAAGGTGTAAGTTTTGGATTCAATTCCTATTATCAAGTTCCTGCTCATTATCTAATATTTTGTCTCATGGATTTTTCTTTTTCATGTTAATTCTTTCAGGATGTCAGATTCTTAATGGAAGATATTCAGGCACTGAAACCAACTCTATTTTGTGGTGTTCCTAGAGTTTATGATCGTGTTTATGCGGGTAAGACTAGAATGCTTCTTGTACTAGCGCTCTTATCTTGGTGTATGCTATAATGCTCCAAGTATTGAATTTAAGCTCCATGTACTTTTGTAACTACTAACTATATTGTCCAATAAGCACTGACTATATAAGCTTTGGGCATGAAGGTATCAGTAGCAAAATTTTATCTGGAGGAGCACTGCAAAGTTCATTGTTTCAATATGCATATAACTAGTATGTACTGCAACCAAACTCTACCATTTTAGACTTCTGCACTTCTATCCTAGTGCAAACTAATCTAGAATCTACTGACAGCAAGTTGGGATATCTGGAGAAGGGTCTTCCACAAGACAAAGCAGCACCTTTGTTTGATAAGCTCGTGTTTGATAAGGTATTCCATTTTATTCTGCGATTCTTGTTCAGAAAATTGTTTGAAAATTGAAATATTGGTTTTATGGATAGATAAAACAAGCATTAGGTGGACGGGTTCGTCTCCTGTTATCAGGAGCTGCTCCTTTGCCTAGGCACGTGGAGGAGTTTTTGAGGGTCACTTTTGGAGCTACAATGTCACAAGGATATGGTATGGTATTTGAATCTTTCGCTAAAAAGTACCAGTGGATTGTTTTATGTCACTTTGATTGTAACTCTTCAATACTAAATTTTAAGAAATGGTTCTGTTCTGTTAATGTGTTGTAGTAAGATTTTGGCATTCCTTGATTTGATTTTACTTTTTTTGTTCTTAAATGCATTCTATAGTAGTGATCACATGTTAATCCTAATCCTAATCCCCCTGTCTATGTGGGTGTGTATGCCATTCACTTATGCCATGTTAAATTATTATCATTTTGATGTGACAGGTCTTACCGAAAGTTGTGGTGGGTGTTTCACTGCAATAAGCAATGTGTTTTCTATGATGGGAACAATTGGAGTCCCTATGACAACCATTGAGGCCAGGCTTGAATCTGTGCCAGAGATGGGATATGATGCACTCTCCAGTGAAGCCCGTGGAGAAATTTGCCTGAGAGGGAATACCTTGTTCTCTGGCTACCACAAGAGTCAAGATCTTACTGAAGAGGTTCTGCTTGATGGTTGGTTTCATACAGGTAAAGCCTTGTGTTGCGGATTAAATGGTGGTCTACAATGTCAATGAAGAGTTCCTTTTTCCAAGCTTCATTAGGATTCTCCACTTAATGGTTTAGAAGACTTAGTTGTTTAGACACAGCTCAGAATTATGTCAACTGCTACTAGATAGAATGACACACACAATCAAAAGGGTTCTATGGACCGTTGAGCACTTGGTAATTCCCCAATATACTGTGTTGAAATGGTCAAAGGGGATTGTCATTTTGAATTGAGCAATCCAGAAAGACCTTAGAATAAGAATTAGTTCAACTATTGTCATTGAATTTGGAATCCCAGTGAAGAGGGCACGTAGGAGATCAAGTTGGAGAGTTTTGTCATGAACTACTGACTTTCTCCATTTTGCTTTTATTTGCATGCATACTGCATATAGATTATTGAAGTTGCTAATTTGCCCCTAAATGCCCTGTGTTAAGGAATGATTTGAAAATCATTACAGGTGACATTGGAGAATGGCAGCCCAATGGAGCTATGAAAATTATTGATAGAAAAAAGAATATCTTTAAATTGTCTCAAGGAGAATATGTTGCCGTGGAGAATATTGAAAACAAGTATTTACAGTGCCCCCTTATAGCGTCGGTATGTTTCTGCTTCAATCATAGAACATTCAGTAAAATTAGAACAAGAATTATATTGCATTTGTGTTGGATTCCTATTTTTATGGGAAAGTGGGCTTACAAATACCCCAATTATTAAATTTATGCAATTCAATTAATGTATAAATTTTTTATTCCATATACAGATTTGGGTTTATGGAAACAGTTTTGAATCTTTCTTGGTGGCAGTGGTGGTCCCTGAAAGAAAGGCCCTTGAGGATTGGGCAGTGAAGCATAATTCTACTAATGATTTCAAATCTTTGTGTGAAAATCCTAAGGCAAGAAAATACATTATGGATGAGCTCAATAGCACTGGTCAGAAACACCAAGTATGTATATAGAATGTGCAATTCCATGAATTTAGTCGAATAAACACTAGGTGTCCTTGAGATTATGTTATAATTAAGTCGTGAATACTTTCTTAACATTCATTTTAGTTTTTTTTTTACTTTTATTTTTATTGTCGTTTTGCACCTAAAAAAGACTAAAATTAAATGTCGTTTTGTAAAGTTAGAGAATAATCACCCCAAACAATCTCAAGGACTACTCTGAGAGCTTACTCGTTTAGTTTCTGGTGTTACGACATATTTTGAACTTGCTGATTACATTTGACGTTATTGATATTCTATCAGCTTAGAGGTTTTGAGCTGCTAAAAGCAGTTCATCTAGAGCCAATTCCCTTTGACATGGAGAGAGATCTGATAACTCCAACATTCAAATTGAAGAGACCGCAATTGCTGAAGCACTATAAGGTTTGTCTCATGTTCCGTGATCAATATTGTAATTAGTAACCTTCTATTTCATTTTATAGTACAATTTTATTTTTTGCTTTTTGTTTCCTTAACTTCTTGAATTAGTAGTATAATAGATGGTTTTTACCAAAACGTGCACCACTTTCGGCCAATCAGGAAGCATTACCTTGTTGATAATTTCAATTAGAGTTTGAGTGCTTTACTTACTAAGAACAAAAGTTAGAAATAGTTTATAGGTATTATCTGTACTGTTTTTTAATTAGAATTGGCGTTTTACTTTGATAAAACATATAATGAAGGTTTGCATCAAAAGATTATGTGAATTATCAGAGATGAATCTTCCATTCTAATAAGAGAACGACACAGACAATACCTAAGGAGTTGTATCTAAGTTTTCCCCACTTACTAATTCTATACATGTTACTCATTTAATAATTAAATAAATGTTACTCTTTGTCAACATCATTTACAGGATTGTATTGATCGACTATACAAGGAAGCGAAGGCATAGATGGTGTAAGCCAGATGGCTATCGGAGATTATATATGCAATTATACTGATTCCTGACGCAGTTTCCACAGAATCCATTTGAAATTTTTGTATACTTTGGTTCATTGAGTAAACTGAAAAGCTATAAAGAAAACTTTATATTGAAATAGCGACTGAGCATATCCACTCAGCCATTATTAAAAAGATTACAAAATGATAGTTGGAAATTCTGATAAGCTTGATATTTCGTGGCCTTGCAACATCTGTTTTTGCTCTCTTTTTTTTTTATCAAGCTATGTTGGGGCTAGTGTTTGTTCCCCCATCTAATTTTAGCCATTAGAATACAGTGGATTAGGGTAATGCTGAACCTGTATTTTTTTCATGCCACTCTTGACCATATGCTTGTTAACACTGCTTTGATTATATGTTGACAATGATAACAAGTTAGAGACAGCGGTCGGTTAGAGACGGTAGAAATTACACTTATGAATTGTGATAAAAATAAAGGTCAAAAGACTAAAAAGTCCAACTTAAAAAGTTGCAACTACTTTTAAAGTTCCTATATTTAGCATGACACCCCTTCAAGTTCCGAAAACCTATGGTGCCTTGACATGTTCGGAGTGAATTCTGTCGTAGTTGCTAGGATTGCATTTGCTGGAAATAAAATGGTTTAATAATGCAGATCAGAAACAAACGTAAATTTCTATTATATCCCACAGGTAAAAATACAACAATTTCCCCAAACCATACATGATTTGTGAATACACGAGCAGCTAGAAATATACCACATCAATCCTCTTCATCTTCTTTTGTATTTTACATTCTGTGAAACCAGAAGCCTTTCAGTGAGATTTGATTCCACTTTTTTACACATGCTAACTTTAGGAGATAGGTGAATCATAAAACAATGGCAGGGTGTATATAGATATCAAGTTCCAACAATGAATGATATAGAAAACAATTGGTTTAATTCACACATCACCCAAGTCCAAATGGTGGTGCCTAAAGAAGTATGACCACCAGGGCCCAGATGGGATAGACCAGCAGAATTATTATGCCAACGGAGTTTGATATGCCGTGGGCTTTAGTGAAGGAGTTTCTGAAACCACCAGAAGCCCGAATGTGTTCTTGCAGCAAATAACATGCAATGATAAGGCACACCACCACCCCAACAATGTTGTCTCTAAAGGTGCTTGCAAATAGAGCAGGAGCTACAACGACAAGAAGAATCAAAGCAGCAGGCAATTCCAGCCAATCTGCAGTAACAATCATACCCGGTTACTAACCTTATACTTACTTTTTAGTATTATTAAGAAGACTGATATATATATATATATATGTTTGATACAAAGTGGGTTAGTAATTTCTAATTATTTTTAGTATTCTGCAATTAATATTGAAATTTGATTTTAGTAACTTCTGATGAATTTTATTGCAAATTTTTATTAAGCGAATTAATCGAAGTAAAAATTCAATTTTGATTGGAAAACGAAACTAAAATATATCTAAGTTTTGTCGTAAAGAAATGTTGAGTTGGTTACTTAAACATTTCCTTGAACTTTGTTCTGGAATGACACTGATTATCAATAGGGGATAGCAGAAAAATAGTTGCATGTTGTCAACTCCAATCAATGGATAAAAGCACAGTGCTTTAGGAGACACTAACTATAATAGAAATATATTGTAAGCAGTTATAACATACTAGGGAAGTGTCTCGGAAGGAAAAGGCGTAATACAACAGCAATTGCAGCAATCCATTTTCCAAGCTCTCCCCTGCATAAGTAGAATGATAATAAAAAGGAAATCTGATATTAGAGAAAATGGTGGTACAAAACTGATAACAATAAAGCGCGACAGGCTAAGCACCTGAAGACGTCGAAAATTAATGAAGGCAAGCTGAAGAAAATGTATGGAATGAGTAGTGCTGTGAGAATATTTGTCTTCCAGTTTGTACGATCCAAAATCAACAGATAACTGCAAACAACATGTTAAAATAATCAGTGAAGTCATAGAAAAACTAACAAAGCTCACATCAAGTAAATTCCATAGCTTATGAAGTCAGGATTTCCCTTGCCTGTGCAATTGGCTCTAATAAAGTGTCTTTCTATTTGGTGTGCTATTCACTATCTCACACAGCATTGACTTTCACGAAGAAAACACTGACTGTTGAGAGATTGACAATTGACACCGACGAGTAAAATTTAAAAGTGTCTTATTGAAACAAATTGTATGGATTTTGATCTGAATACGACATTTTTAATGGAAAAAGAAAAAGTTTGGCTGCACCATGTACATGCTTCATAGCTCCTCTGGGATAAAATAAAAAATTACTACTTTGAATAACCGCAAACAATTCAACATAGAAGCAATATAAGATATTGAGTGCGTGTGCATTAACATTGGGATAGCAGATAAGGCGGTGGACCTCTTAGCTTTAATAATATATTGTCTGTCGAATGAACCTTATCCACACTCAAATTTGATTTCACATTCCACCCACTTTAGGTAAGCAACTTATTTTGTATTGGAAGAAATTTATAGTCATATTATAACTATTTGGATCATTAACGGTTATTGCTTAATAAAAATATAAACAGTTATTAATAATTAAAGTGATAAAGAAAATAGCACATAGAAGTGTTTAAAATTACCCATATTGTATGATATTTTATCTTGAGAATTTTTATCTTGTCCATACTTATTTATAAAGTTATGTATTATACCCTAATTTAAAACTAAAACAATATTCATTTAATTTATATAGTCAGACTTTAAAATTATCTATTTTAATTCTTATACAAGCACTTTTAAATTTTTTTATTTCAATCATTACACAATTTTATCTTTTAGTCTTTATTATTTTATAACTTCATAGATTAAAAAAAATAAAAATATTTATCTAAAAATTAAAAAAGAATAATTTTTAAGTATAGAAACTAAAAGAATAAAATTTATGTAATTATAGAAATCAAATGAATAACTTTTTTTAAAATTAATTATTTCTCTCGAGTTAATTGTATATGGTAAATTCATAATAATTTATAATTATAATTTTAACTTAATTTCTTTTTTGTTAAATTTATCAGAACTCATATTTAATATATTTTAATGAATTAATTTAAAATAATACGTATTTTAGTGAAATTAAATTTCTATATTTCATAAAAAAGATTTATATAATAAAAGTATTAAAAAGCTAAAAAAAAAGGAATTCTATCCAAACTTATTCAACTTAGATTGAACTGTATATCACTTTTTTATTTTTGCAATCAATCTAATTAGGTTTACCATAAAAAAGAAAAGAGATTGAATGGGCTAATTTTTTTATTTGAGAACCAGTTCAAGAACTGGTTCATAGCACATCATGCAAATGTATTAAGTACTTAAAAATTTCTCAACAAGAAAGGACGAGTACAGAATTTGAATGCATTATTTCTACTTCCTTTTAAAAAAAAGAAGGAAAAACCGAGGAGAAGAAGAGCTAAGAAGCAATAGAAGACGGAATTAGGGTTTGTTAAATTAGTTAGACAATGTCATATTAAAAGAGAGAAAAATCAAAGAAAATATTATCGCCGTAACATATATGATAAAAACAGAGAGATTGATATATATAGTTAGATCCAATGACAGCAAGGTCTTAATAAGAAGTAAGAAGAGTACATACATAGCAGCAATGGCAGCAATCAATCCGAAAAAAGAGGCTCCAAAGCCTATGCCACCGAGTTTGATGGCATGATGGGCGAGTCTATTAGCAGCTAGACTTAGGTCCCTGAAATCTGAGTTTATCAATTGAACTGCTTCTTCTTCAAAACCCGTTCTCTTCCACATTTTTTTTTTGTTTTTTTCTTCGGATCTCAGAAAAAGGCACAATGGAAGGGACCAGAGAGTACTCTGCGCTCTGATTCGTAATCAAAGTCAAAACAAGCATTTAGAGCGAAAGGATCTCTGCATATCTATATGCAGATGTTGCCAGTAAGAAAGGAAAGGCCACGTGGACACTAATTAATAATGACTTCGCAATAATATATGTAGTCACATTTAGAAACGCTACCGTCTAAATTCTGAACTCTTTCTCAGTAAGAAAAGTCCCACAAGCAACAAAATTCCTCTATCTATCTCTACTAAACACGATTAAGATTTTTTTATTTTTATATCCATTCATTTTGTATTTATGTTATTAAAAACATCTTAATTTGGTTGTTTATATAAATAAACGAAAATTTTATTAAAATAAATACTAATTTATTTTTTTAAGAAAATTAAATATCAAATTTAACAATATAAAAATAGAGAAATCTTAATTAATTACATTTAACCAAACACATAAGAATTAAAAATATATTATTTATGAGATTGACTTTTTTCCAATAAAATTTGTTTACAAACATTGAGGTGAAATCCAAGTTCAGACTATGATGATGAGTGTCGTGTGAATGGTTTTAACAAAGAAAGTAAACAGTGAGGAAAAGAGGCTGTGTTGTGTCTGCCACGTTGCAAGACAAATCTTCCCACTGGCGTATGTATGGGCCAATGTGTCACATTCGGCCGACTCAACAGCCGGCTTTTTTTTGGGCCATTTAGTTTTTTTTTTTTTGTTTTTGTTTTAATTGATGTTATGCCGACATTGTTTGTATAATAATGTAAAATGAGTGGATTATTAACTTATTCTAAATTGAGGTAAGTTGATATTGATTAATATATATTTACTATGACATGCTTTAGTTTATTAGACATGACAGGTGTATGAAGCCATCGAAGGAGGATGTGACACCTCCTATTATGTAAATGTTTGGATTGTTATTAAGTTAGTGATAAGTTATTCTTCATAATTATTTACTCAACCATGCTTTAGTTTATTAGATATGAAAGTTTTAGAAGGTAATCAATGGAGATACGATGCCACCTATTGTGTAGATGTTTGAGTTGTATACTTGATTCTAATATTCTTTTATACATTGCACAGAAAATGATGATGGTGAATTTTTAAATAAGAAACATAAAAGTAAAAAACATATATGTATTTTTATTTTAAAATATTTTTTTTTATTTTCACTTAAGTTAAATAAAAATATACATCATTATTCATAATTTCTCTCTTTACTTTATTTTTTCTTTCAAATATATCATAAATTTTAAAAATGAAAAAATGAGTTATAATTTATAAATTAATTTGAGCAGTTGTAAGTTTGAATTGATTTCATTGGGTTTGTCACGATTCTAGTCTAATTACAATTAAATTTACTTAATTTATAAATTAAATGAATTCGAGATAAGTTAATTGAGTTGACTTATATTTTTTTAAAAATAAAAATATAAACATAAACACTTTGTATACAAAAGTAATGTTAGGAAGGTATAAGGGTGGATGCACATTAATATTAATAGAATCAATTGTTTCCACAAAATATTTTTTATTTAAAATATATTAAATTATTTTTATTTATAAAAATAAAACTTTACCCTTATAAGAAATTTTTTTAAATGAATATAAAAA
>JAMLFT010004368.1:0-19723 GCA_026544285.1 Pachyrhizus erosus | reverse complement strand
CGATCTAAAAACATTTTTACAGTATTACATTTAAAGTATATTTAATGAGATACTTGAAAAGCATATAATATAAGGTAGTTAAAATAAAGTAGTCACTTTTGATCTGAACTCATAATAATAACCCAAAACACACCAGAGTTGTCACTTGTTTAAACAAGAAAACGCTAAATCTTTTTTCTCTTTGTTAGGCATCTTTCTCATATAGAAAAGGATTTGACAAAAAAAAAAAAAAAAAAATAGGACTAGAGGATTTTTTTGATTTTTTTTTTTCAGTCATTGCCTATGTTTTGGATATCTCTCTTGGAGCTTTTGTGAATATGTGAAGAATACAGGGTGGGAGTTCATTTTTCTTCAAAGATTCATGGAGTTTTCATTCTTGTGTTTTTATGTTTTTGTTTATATTTTCTTTCTTGGTGAATTTCAATATAGTTTATGAATCTATAAATTGGATTGTTATTGAAATTTGGTTTCTTTATTTTTATATCCATGTTTTTTGTGTTTATTTCTTGTTAATACTACCATTTTTAGAAAGATTTTTTAAAATTTACATACTGAAACGAGATTTATTAGGGATTTTCAATCTAACATTTATTTCTTTTCAATTTTATCCAAGAAATTAGAGTTCTTAATTAAGAATAAATATTTTAGTTTTTTAAAAGAATTAGGATTAAAATAGATCAGTAATTTTGGTAGACAAAGTTTTAAAATAAATTGATTTAATATTCACATTAAAATTTTTAGATAAAATTAAATGAAATTTAATTTCAATATTTTTAATGAGAATATGAGATCAATTTAATTTACATAAAAGTAAAAAATAACACAACACACACATACTTGTTTAATATTTGATTAAAAAAATTTATGATAGAGGAGAACAAAAAGAGTAAGATAGCACAAAATAAAAACATAAGTTGTTACATACTAAATTACAAATTTTTTTTTTCCTAAGTACAAAATATCAAAATATATAAAAGATAAAAATATATAATTTTTTTTTTGTCCACCTTTTCTCTCTTATAATGTCACTCGATAGAGAACTGACGATTAATTTTTTAAAGTATTGAGATTTTAACATCTTTATTACTTAAGAAGTGTTTGATAAAGTTTTTTTTTAAGTTTTTCAAGAGTTTTATGTTATGAATATTAAATTTTTATGTTTGATATACAAACTTTAAAAATCATTTTTAATAAAAAAATTTAATTAAATTTCATATTAAAACTTTTCAAATTTATTTTTTTTACTATAAACAAAATATCATATTATTTTTATTAAATCATTTTAATGTAATAAATAATAATTTTTTTTATAAAAATATCACGTTACTCTTTGTAAATATAAATATTTATGATCAAACAAATTTTAATCATTTCTAATAATCATCATTCCCAAAACTTGATGTTTACACATAAAGAAACATTTTTTTATACCAAATTCCTTCTTGTATCAAATTTTGTGTTCTTTGAATTTTTGTTTTTAAAAGAAAAATTTTAAAAGAAAACTATTACTTTATTTAATCTTTACTAAATATGATTCAAAACATACTCTTTGTTAATAGTTCCTAATAGAATTATCTTTGTAAATTATGAATCAACCTTCATGGTTGATAACTATGTTCAAACTTTATCATTTTAAATTATTACTTACAATGTTATTATCCAGTACATTTATTGTGATTCTATCAATAATTAACCAAAATTTCTTCTTTTATTTTAAAAATAAAAATATAACAATTTCAATAAAACAAAATCAAACTATAAATGAAATCTAATTTAGGTGATCAAGCAATATGTACAAACTCTTATAAACTCTAATACTTGAGTTTAATTCATACCAATAAAAAACAAAACCAAACTAATATATTAACGATCAAGTTAATTTTTTTGCTAATTTTTTTAAAAACTTATAACAACTTAAATTAATATATTTTAATTAGTTTGGATCTTTTTCCTCCTAAAAATCAAATTATACCAACTTATACACTCTACATGCGACCGTTCCAAAATTTTCTTTTAAGAAAATAGCTTAAGTCTTATGAATGAAAATAAAAGAAATATAGCAAGAAATAAATAGTCTTTATTAAGTATTTCAGTTTTTTGTTAAAAGTGGAAGAATTTAATATTTAGGAATAGAAATGAAAGAAAAATAGGAAGATATTAACTTCTATTATTAATATATATATATATATATATATATATATATTCAAGAATAGAAAAAAAAAAAGATGGAAAACCTTTTTGTGTTCAGTTTTTTTATTTCCTTTGATATAGGTTAAAATTATAACTAGTTTTGTTAAGGCATTGATTTTCTTCAAATATTCCTCTGCTTTTCAGGTCGATAAAGCGGAGACCATTTATTTTTTTGCCAAAAATCTTTCTGAGGCCTTAAGCAATGGAAGGAGTAGTGTTGCCTTTAAGGCCCAATAATGCACTGGCAAGTTCAGTAAGCTAGGCCCAGTAACATTTCACCTTCGACTTCACATGACACAGCAAGAAAGAAAACCAAAATAATAAATTCATTTTCTTATTTCTTTAAAATTATATATAATAAAATCATTTTCTACAAAATAACATATCTGATAACTATAACTAAAACTCTTCTCTATTCGGTCATCTTGTCCATTTGCTAAGTTTTTCTTCCACATTTTTTTTCTTCATTTTTACTACATATTTGAAGATATTTATTTATGCTTAATTATTTATAGCAACATCACTATCAGTATTTCTAAAATAAAATAATCTTATTTTTCATTGGGTTTTTATATAAACATGTGTTAAAAATGTTGACTTGTATTGTGTATAGATATACAATTTTCAAGTCTTAGAAAAATATATGAATAATGATACTTGTTATTTTTAAAGATACAATTAACGGTTGGCAATTTTATAATTAATGAGACTTTTGTCTCATTCAATTTTTTTTTCATTTTTTTCGTACCTAAGAAATATGGGATTAATTTCTCAAAGATATTATCAAATTTAAAGTAAGAATTATTTTTAATAATTTTCTTATATGTAAATCTTAAGATTGAATTTGAAATTACATACTTAAAAAAATTAAGGAATTTTTTATTGCGTTATTTTAAAAAAAAAAAAATTTACAAAACAATTTTAAAAATATTTTTGAAAAAGTGAAAATTTTGTTTTAAAAACACTGTTCTGAATACATTCTCAAAAGTTAGGGGAAATTAGAAATATAAAGAATTCTTGCTTTATATTTTAAAATAATTTATATTTTCATTTGTTATAATAGTCATTAAAAGCATATCATCAGTCATTTTCTTTTCAAAACGATGTTTTGAAAAATAAATTATCAAATAAAAGTCCTAAGACTTTGCTACTCTAACAAATGCAAATTAATTAAATTTACCCAAACACACTGCAAGGGAGGTATTTTAATTTTCTTGAAATATTTACAAAATAAATACAGGCCATATAATTTTTATATCAAGTTCAACCAAATTTCAAATAAATAGACTGTAATTTTACACATATGTATTGTTGCTTATGTTAACTTGATAATTCATTATTACTATTGTTTTGTTGATTCACTATTTTAACTATCACGAACTAGCTCTAATGCAGATATATCACATCAAGATATATGCTTATAACTTGAATTAAATGCAAGGGGCTAAAGTGAATATGGAAAACTTGATGTGCTGGAATAACACCTCACTATTTTAATTAGAAAATTTTGCTTATAACTTTTGTGAGGGAAGCATTTTGCTTCGTAGGTAGGAAACTAATTTGTTCAGCCTTAAATGCTTGACAAGTGACTCCATCCCTCAAAGCAATAGAATTTTGATAGGTCCTTGTTTTGCCTCACAAGATGCTAAATGGACAAGGCACTGCATAAAAAACCAAAGAAATTAACTGCATGCTTAGATACCACTAGAATCCCTTGCAGCCTTGCAGCCTTGCAGCTAGTAAAAACAATTCATACAGTGTTGTAATTGTTGTCTCTTTGAATTTATATATATTTTTTTATCATAGAATTAAAAATCATAAAATATTTTTAAAAGAAATAAAATTTATTTAAATGAGACTTATACACCAATGTTTTTACTTTGAATGTAGCTTTGTTTTAGCATTTAGATCGTATTAATTTTTAAATTTTTTTATAATTTTATTAATATGAAATATTTATTAATTTTATTAATGATTAATTTATGACAAATGAGATTCTCTTTTTAATGATAATTTTTATTTATAATACTTAAATTTAGAAACTTTATTTAATAAGTTAATGTAATGTCAGTTTTATTTATTTTTTTAATTCTACTTTTGAATATAAATTAATACTTCACATTAATTCTTTAAAATTAATTAAAAACAAACGTACCCTTGAATTGAGTTCCATCATGTAGAGAATCTAGAACAGTTTGACCAGTCTTTGGGGGTTGAGTACTTGTGTAGTTGAACTATGAAGTGGAAGAGGACACCTTCAAGCTTAGTTAAGGATTAAGACAATAGTTTCATTGATATTTGTGTCATCTGTTTTGCTACAAAAGATGCAAATTATTATTTACCAAGTCTTTAAGAACATGATGCATGCTGCATGTTCCTAAGAGAGTCCACCGTGGTCCTTCACTCACCTGATATGTCTCGACTTGCTCACAGCACGTGACACCATGAGAGAGTAGCTCAGTTTCCCCCACTTGCCACTTATATTTTAACGAAGCAAAGCAAGAGGAGCCACCTCCACAAGATAATTTATCCCCAAAAAGAAATAGTGACTTTTTCTGATTCCATTATAGAAAAAGCCACTTTTGGCTTCTCTCTTGGCCACCCTCAACTGGCTTTATATCCTTCCTTTACATTACATTGCATCCATTCCTCTCTCTCTCTCTCTCTCTCCCCATTTTACTACTTTCAATTATTATTCATTAACATTAAAAGCTTAAGGTAGCTTCTGACACCCCCACTGCTGTCCATCCATGCCACAAAAATCCATAAGCTTTGCCCATTAAGATTACTAATCTTCTTAAAAATTAATATTCTATATATGCTACCCCTCTCACACACAGGCTGTCTCTGACTGCCACTTAATAATTCAACTTGGGTACATACTTTATATATAAACCATGTGGTGCTGAACATAATCGTGAACCATGATTTTTGTTCACTATTTTATTTTATGGTACGTTTTGTCAAAACAATGACCTACGTTACTCCTTATCCAGTCTAGTAACAGAATTTAATGAACAGTAAGTGAATTTTTAAAATTTAGATTCAGTTCTAAGTTCATGAAATCAGATTGTGATTCAATTATGTACATCTCTTACGTCAATAACAAGATATTTAAGCACAAAGTTTTAGAATTAAACACCTATAAATGGTCGTATAGTAATTTGATAGGAAAAATAATAACTGTTAGGGATGTGTTTATTTTATTGTTCCCCATCCATTCCGCATTTTCCAAGAAATGAAATATGACGGAATTTCTTTTTGAAAGATTCATGTTCAAAAGAGATCCAACACTTATATAAACATACGTTAAGATAATTTCTGAAATTATTTTATAATTTGAACTTAAGTCTAATTTAAGTCTAAAAACTAAGCAATGAAATAAGAATCATTTTCCTATTTGTATACGTTATTTTAGTGAGGACGAGATATGCACATCTGTACGCAACATAATATTTTTTTTAATTTTATTCTATGGTACGTTTGGTAAAAAACAATGTCATACGTTACCAGATATCTAGCCTAATATCGAAATTAAATGAACAGTAAGTGAATGATGGTCTAACTAAGAGTGCGTTACATTTAATTTTGGTAAGGATTTTAAATGAGGGGTGGCTCAGAAATTTCACTCACGACAGAGCCATGAGGAGGACAAGATTACTGTAGCATTGCTCAACTGTGTTGTATTGTACTTGTTGAAAATAACAACAAAGGCTGAACCGGAGCTCCATAAGTGTTGGCCTTGGTTCTCCTTGTTTTTCCTTCTGTCTATTTCCCCGAGACAAGGTTAAAGGAGGTTGAACCTCTCTTCTGTCTTTAACAAAAATTATAATTTTCTGGCTCTTTCTGAGGGCTGTTTTTAGCGGTTGAAGCTGTAAATGCCGCTGAGATAGATTTACATGGGGAAGAAGGGAAGTAGTAGTTCATGGTTAACTGCTGTCAAAAGGGCATTCAGATCTCCCACCAAAGACAGTGACAAAAGAAGTGGCAGAAGAGAAGACTGTGATCAAGAAGAAGATGAAGAAAAGGTCAGTGTGTGTGTTTTCTCATGTTTCCTTTCTTTTCAGATCAATTTAGTTTTGGTTCTTAGATCATGAGAATTAGCATTTAGCACTCTTGTTTTTCAATTTTGCAGAAGAGGGAAAAGAGAAGATGGATTTTCAGGAAGACTCACACGAATCATGAAGGAATGAACAACAACACTACTCAACAAAAGTTGAAGCATGATGTGGCACCAAGTGGGGGTTCAAGGACAGACCAGGATCAAAAGCATGCACTTGCGGTGGCGGTGGCCACCGCAGAAGCCGCCATGGCCACCGCTCAGGCGGCGGTGGAGGTGGCAAGGTTGACCAAACCTGCTAGCCGTGCCAGGGAGCATTATGCTGCTGTTGTGATCCAAACTGCTTTTAGAGGGTATCTGGTAAGTTCCCTTAACAGATCTGAATTGTAAAAATGACAAGGTCTTATGTGAAAATGAGAAGCACCTACTAATGTTAATTAATACGAATTTGTTTTTTGTTTTTTGTTTTCTTGTTTTGTTTGAAGGCTAGAAGAGCACTTCGTGCACTAAAGGGGTTGGTGAAGTTGCAAGCTTTGGTTAGGGGTCACAATGTGAGGAAGCAGGCAAAGATGACCCTTAGGTGCATGCAGGCTTTGGTTAGAGTTCAAGCAAGGGTCCTTGACCAGCGCATAAGGTCTTCACTTGAAGGTAGTAGAAAATCCACTTTCAGTGACACTGCTAGTGTTTGGGACTCGCGGTATCTTCAGGATATTTCAGATAGGAAATCAATAGTAAGTGAGAGCCTACTTGTTTAAACTAGCATTAGTGATCATTGATCAAACTCTGCGTACTTTTTCTTGCTTTAGGGATCAGCGGTTATGTTTCAAAACCAGGAAAGGGAAAAGTACTTTTTATTTGCTAAAAAGCAAAGGAATAGTCCTCATTCTCATATTCTTAATCAAGCAACAGTTGGGGAAAGTGGGCTTTTATTTTCTGTGTGTTTGAATTGTTTATTGTGTTTGCTTTTGTAGTCAAGAGAGGGAAGCAGCATTGCAGATGACTGGGACGAACGTCCTCACACAGTTGAAGAGGTGAAGGCCATGTTGCAGCAGAGGAAAGAAGCTGCAATGAAGAGGGACAAGACCTTATCCCAAGCCTTTTCCCAACAGGTTTTGATCCCCCTTCAAGTGTGTTTTACTAACTCTTGAAATTAAATTACTTTCCTTGACTTGGTTTGGTCAATTGATTGTGAAGTGTGTTTTATTGATTCTTGAAATTGAATTAATTTCCTTGACTTGGTTTGGTAATTGATTGTGAAGTGTGTTTAATTGGTTTTTGAAATTGAATAAATTTCCTTGACTTGGTTTGGTTAATTGATTGTGATGCATAGATTTGGAGGAATGGTAGGACATCATCAATTGGAAATGAAGATGAGTTGGAAGAGAGACCAAAATGGCTAGACCGGTGGATGGCCACAAAGCCATGGGAGAATAGAGGAAGGGCTTCAACTGATCAAAGAGACCCCATTAAAACTGTGGAAATTGACACCTCTCAGCCTTATTCATATCTAGGAACCAATTACAGAAGATCACATCCAAATTATCAGTATAACCCAAACCATCACCAACCACAAAGGCACTCCATTGCTTCCCCTCTCCACAGATCTCACCAAAATGGATCCCTTCACCAATCCCCTGCAACCCCTTCTCCTGCCAAATCAAGGCCCATCCAAGTCCGGTCGGCCAGCCCTCGTTGCGTTAGAGAAGACAGAAGCTACCCCACCTCCCAAACACCAAGCTTGAGGTCTAATTACCACTACACAGGAAACTTGTACCAAAATGGAAGGATTGTTGGAACTGGAACTAGTAGTGGTGGTGCCACATTGCCTAATTACATGGCTGCAACCGAGTCTGCAAAGGCTCGAATCCGGTCACAAAGCGCGCCGAGGCAAAGGCCATCCACACCAGAGAGGGACAGGGTTGGATCAGCAAAGAAAAGGCTTTCTTTTCCTGCTCCTGACCCTTATAGCGTGGGAGTGAGCTATGGAAATTATGGACATAGTTTAAGGAGTCCAAGCTTCAAGAGTGTGAGTGGATCACACTTTGGGTTAGAGCAACAATCCAACTACTCTTCTTGCTGCACTGAGAGTGTTGGTGGTGGTGAGGTTTCTCCTTCTTCAACTGGTGATCTTAGGAGATGGTTGAGATGATTTGTCTCATACTTTAATGAGAAGAAACATGACCGGACCCACAAGGCCGTGACCATTCACTTCATATTTGATTTTATTTGGGCTTATGTGATGTTAGAGTTAATTTTAGTTTAACCCTTTCTCACCCCAAAAGAAAGTTATTTACCCCGGGTGACCTGAATCTGATGTTAGGAGCAGAGAAACAAGTACTTTTCTTGCTAGGAAACTCAGAACAATTTAATGTGTTCGTTTATCATTCGTTTTTCATACTTTGCCAAGATGCCAAGATAAAAGTGAGCCGTATGTGGTGGCCTACCTCACTTGGGATGTTGTGTTGATGTTGAAAGAATTGCCTAGACCATCTGAATAGCTTTTAATGGACTGTCCTGTCACAATTACATGTAATATTTCGAATTCTAGCGATTGCCTTTAGTTAGCAAAATGTACAACTTTTCCTTTCATTGTTTCTTTTAATCAAATGGATAAATTAAACATTACTAGCAAGTGCAAATCATATAATAATATATATACTATACAATTAGTAGATTCTTAAAGTCTTGGTCGTGTACTCAGTCATATTCTTTGACTTTTGTAACCCCACATGACTAACTACACGTCAATTCTGAAATGTGAAAGCGAAACATTGTTATTCAAAATCTTTATTTCCGTACATTATCAACATCTATTGTATAAGCCCACATTTGAAAGTAAATTATGGTTAAACTATGATTACATGTAGACTTTGTGGAGATAATTTAGTATGTAGACAATACAACTTTCCTGCATGTATCAATGCTAACCAATTACTCAAGGATATCAACAAAGAATGATTTGCTCAGGTTTCTTACACTAATATTTGCTCTCCGCCATGGAACTTTTTCAGGTTGCTACTTGGCCTGCAGCATAAAAAGGGTAAAAGTAGATACGCTTGCGCATTTAATGAGAAGAGATGGTGAACTGTGTCTTATGCTCTGTAGTCTTAAACCACAGAATCTTTTATTCCCTAACTCTTGTGCTTTATGTAGTCATAAAACGTTTTGTGCTGTTTTGAGAGACTGTGAGAGCATCTATAGCAGTAGTAATTAGGTGGGATGTTGAAGTTAATAATTGTATTTAACTGAGTTTATTATTGGAGTACAATGATTTACATGTCACGTGTAAGAATCATTTTTATATAAGAAAAATGGTTTTAAACCATCAAAAAGTAACTTGCGAGACTTATATTAGAAAAATATAAGATAAATTTTTAGATTTATCAATTTTTTTTAAAAGTTGTTAAGTTAATAAAAATTTTCAAACTAAAAAAAAAATTAAAATAAGAGTTACTAAGCACAAGGATTTTTACTAGTGGATATGCTCTGAACAGCTTATTGCATCGTTACACAGGACTCCAGCTGGACAGCCTTTTGGTCACTGAAACTCATAATCAGAGGTATCTTGGAATTATGAGCTGTTTGGGGTCCCATCCTACTGAACACTAGTTGTTAGGCGCTGGAAGGAACTTCAACTTATAGGCTATATCTAATATTGCATATTCTGTTGTTACACAAAATAAAGTTTTGCATGAAACTAGTTCTTTTCTAAGCATGCAGAATTAATGAGCATAAAAATTAATTTGCAAAAATGCAGCTGGCTATTAAGGTTGTGTTTGAATTACCGATAGATCATGTTGAATGTGAATCCATTGTGAGAGGAGAATTGAGTTTAACATGCATTGAAAAGTGAGAAATAATAATTTGAACGGGAAAATAAACACGCACTAAATGCTTGTTTGGGTGAACATTCTGAACATGTGTTTAAATAAAATATTTCTTTGTTACTTTTGCCTCAAACATAATTTTTGTATGCCTTGAAACAGTCATCCAAACATGCCATAAATTGTCCAGCTACATGCAAAGTGGTGATCTGCAGTTCTAGCTGGTACTCATGAAGAATGATTTTACTACCAAAAATGCAGGGAAGCCTTGAAAACTAAATGGCCATCATCATATGTTGATCATATGTAGAGTTTATCTTCTGATATTGGAGAAATTTTCATCTAAGTTTAAAAATTATATTTTCATCTGAATAAATCAGTGATTGGTGAGAGAAAAGTGGGCTAACAAACGAGAGTATTTGAATAACACGTAGAATTAATTCATGGCCACAAAATCATTGTGATTTCATGAAAATGTACAAATAATTATTTATTATTTTAGTTTCATCATAAAAAGTTAATTGTTTTTTCTCATCTTGAAGCTGTTCCAAACATACTAGGCATGTTTGGTTTTGATTATTTTGGGGGAAATTTTATTTTATTTTTAATATCTTTTAATAGGATTTTTACTATAATAAAATTTGAAAACAAAATAAACTCATCCAAACATACATCTTGTACTTCTTTTGTAAGTTATGTGGTATTTCTCTCAACTTGCAAGTTGGTTGACCATTAATTTTTTAATGATGATTTCTCCTATTTTTTTCTTCTAAATTTTTTGCCAAAATCAATTTAGATTCACTTTAAGGTAGTTGAGGTGATGATGGCTTGATTAGAGATATTGGATTCAAGCAATACTAATAACTGATGTACATAACTCAATAAATTAAGATGAACTAGTGGACTAAGAAGAAAGATTATAATTCTAAACATCACACTAATGATTCACCAAATATGGACCAACGATCTTGAAGCTTTAGTATGGTCCATGCATAATAACTGACCTAGGAAGAAGATTAAGGCTAAGAGGGGCAGGCACGTCATATTAATATTAGGGCCTATGAGTTATTTTGGTCTAAATTATTAATTGCTTTTAATGAAACAAATTTTTATTTTTACAGACTAACGAGAGATTTTTTAATTTTAAAAAAAGTGATTTTTTTAATGCAATTACTTAATTAAGTTGCTTGTTTATTGTGTTAATTTAATACTGATAGTCTTGAACTAATTCAAAAGTACTCCACCAAATAATCTTCTCATTGAACCAGCCAAAGTACATTTTTATACGAAATAGATCTTTATATATGCTTCACTACAATGATAATTAATTCCCAAAATCTGTATTCTGGGAATCTCGTTTTCATATTATATGAATAGCCAAACCAAGAAAAACCATGCTAACAAGTTACAACGGGTGATGCATTGTTGCATTTTTTTATGGAACGAGATAATATGTTCGAGAAAGTGAGAAATTTGATGAATAATATAATAAGAAAATAGGAGAAGTAGAAAAGAAAAAAAAAACACAAAGGTAGTAAAATAAATGTAAGAGGGTAAAAGTAGTTTGAGAAAAAAATCAAAACAGTTGAAGTATTGTCACGCGCTCACACAACATTACTTAACCATTGCCGAAGTGTGTCCGTTTCTTTTATTCATTCATTCATTCATTTATTTTTAAAGGCTTGATTGCAATTTTAATTTTCTTATTATAGTCAAAATTCAATTTTAGTTTTCTTATTTTTTTCATGAATTTGATTCTCTTATAATTTTAATTGTTTAACTTTTGTTCATTTGTTAACTTAATATTTACTAATATTTAACAAAATGTTGAAATGACTCTCTCCTATGCTACGTTAGTATTTTCATTAAATATTAGAAGACAAGTGAATAAATAAATCAAAATCATACAATTAAAATAACTAGGGACCAAATTCAAATTTTTACAGTTGTAAAGAGACAAAGAAAAAAAATGTAATGAAGTCTTTTTCATTTGATACCTACCAGAAAACTCCACTTATGTAAGGATACAAAATTCTGGGTCCGAGACTTGCATCGTACCAACGAGGGTAAACATTTTTGAACCAATAAACCCCCATTAATGGTTAAACATACCTTCATTTTACATTTTTTGTAATTTTTTCCAAATTAACCCTTCTTTTCTTTTGCAGGTTTCATAATCTCATTTGAGACTCCAGTAAAAACGGGAGGCAAAGCAATAATTAACAAAATCAAATTGCCATTCCTCTCAACCATCAAATTATCGACTAATTCACAAGAAACACGAAGGAATTAAGCAAGTTGACTGGAGTTTAAAATATTTCAATTTCAGGAGAGAATTATATAAGAATAAATAATTCGTTTGAACAACACATGTAGAACTACTTGCAAGTTGCACCACAACAGTGCCAAGTCACAAATCAAAGAAATGTCATAAACTCTGCACTTCCAGGCAAGGGTTTCAAAATGAGGTGTTTGTAATATGCAAAGAAAAAAATATTAGAAAGGTTTAAATAATTTTTTTAGTTTCTATAAAATAGATGATTTTTTTATTTTAATTATTTAAAAAAATTTATTTTAATTTTAGCCCTTCAACTTTTTTTTTTTTAAGTTCCTATTCATAACCTAAAATGAAAAGTTTTAAATTTTTAAAAAACTAAATTTAAAAAAAAAAAAACTAAAATAGAAAACATCATATTTTATAAAGATTAAAAGATTATTTAAACGAATTAAAAAATACCGTAATACTATATGATAGAAGAAACCAAAGAAAAAGAAACTAATTTGGATGACTAAAGAAACCTTACTTTTGAAATATCTACCCGTTCAGAAAAAAATATGCTCTGAAAAGTAATTTTTGAAAAGGGGTATTTTGAAAAAAAAAATACAAAAACATAAAAAGTGAGGTAAGTTTATATTTAAAGAAGTTATGTCTAATAATTGTCTAAAAAGATTTTTATGAACAATAAACTGAGGAAGCCTAAAAACAGTGCTTCAAACCAAAAGTAGCACCTTCCCTATCTGGCATTATCCCAATCCAAAAACTTTAGCAAATGACACTTACAAGCCAAAATGGTTTAGTTGAGTTATGTACAATCCAAAAGTATATTTTAGCCTAGTAAATGTGGTTTACGAAAGGAGAAAATTGTTTGCTAAAGAAACACAACTTTACAATATTTTGACCATTAAATTAAATACATTATTAGGTTGGCTAGAATTAATGGAACTAATTAAAAATTAGTTTGACAGATTTGGTTTATGAGTTGGTTCGATTAACATGATTGATGATATCTATATAAATTACTATCTTATATAAATATTAATTGTAAACTGAACTAAATACTTTATAAAGTTAAACTGAGCTGATGTTGATTTGAAATTTTGGTTAATATAAAATTTGATTCAAGTTTTAAAAAAAAGACTTAGTCACTTCCATCTCTGCTATTATTTTTTTAATTAAATTTGAAAACCACCACCGACAATAATAATAATAAAAATAAAAATAATAACGATAATTAAACCTATTAATCCAGTAGCACCTCGAAATACAGAGGCTAAATTATGGAAGTTTAACTAAATAACTAAGGCCGTTAGGGTAGTTTTTTTTTTTATTTTAAAATTTTAAAAATTAAAACATTTTAATTTTGTGTCTTTAGTTTGAATTTTGTTAGTTGCTAAAAAATTGATACAAATTAAAAATAAATAAAATAAGTTAAATGTTCTATCTTATGTTGTTTCACAATGAAATAATATGATATAAAAAAATATTGATAAGTAAAAATAATTAAACTTACTAAAAATTAATAAAATAATAAAAAATAAAAAATATATAAATTTGTACAATAAAAATAAATATAGTAAAGTTATATAAATAATAAAAATAATGTCATCATGACAACAACAATAATAAAGATATATAATATTAATGTTTTTCACAACTTGTATTTAGTTTCTATTAAACAAAAAATTACACATAAATAAATAATAATAACATTGAAAAAATGTCATATGTTTTAAACATTTCAAAATGTCATAATAGCAACAATTTACTACAATATAATTACATTGTTATATTAGCTACATCGTATAATTATATAGTCAATCGATCTCGAAAATTAACCATTTCACGAGTATCTAAAATAATTACTAGTTTTGGCATATGTTACTTTGTCTTGTTTCTATCTAATTCTTCAACTTTTAGTTTAACATTTTCTTCAATACAATAATTTAGGTTGATATTTAGTTTTAAAACTAGTTAGTTTAAAATTTAAAATTTTAAAATAAACTAGTTTAAAAATTTTCTATCATATTAAAATTAGTTTAACGGTATATTTGTATGATGGTAGTGTCAATGATGTCAATATTGATAGTGGTGGAAGTAACAATGATAATAACAATGATATCACAGTGGTTAAGGTAGTATCGTTATTGGTGTTGTTGTTAGTGATAGCACAAAGACAACAATAATTGTACTGATGATGATAATAATGGTCGTGACACTTATGACAATGCAAGGAGAGGTTGTAGCGATATTGGTGATAGTAATAATAATGACAATAACAATAATAGTAGTAAATGTGAAGGTGATGATAGTGATAATGATGATGATAATGATGATAATAGTAGTGAAAAGTGTTAATGATCGTGATGATAATATTGACGACGAGAATTATCATTATCAAAAGTAATGACTATAATTTTTATTTTTAAAAATAGGTTAAGATATTTTTCAAAAAATTAGAATCTATTTGGGTGATTGAAATTTTTTTATTTTAGTTTTTAAATATAATTTTTTAAAATAAAAGAAGTTTGGTAAAAGAAGTCTTTAACTTAATTTTAAAATATTTTTCTATTCATTTATTTTAGACCTTAATTTTTTGAAAAATATCTTAACCTATTTATAGGTTAGGTTTGTTTTTAAATAGGTAAAACAATATACTTGATCTACTAAACTACTCTCCACACATTTAATAAAACATATTCTTTTATTTTTGGACTTTGAAATTTGGGACCATGAAGACCTTGTCTTGTATGGTAGTAGAATGAATAATTAAAGAGTTAAATGTGGTGTCTATAAAATAGGATGTTTTATATTTTAGTTATTTAATTTTTTTTATTTTTTTAAAGATTTAAAAATTTTAATTTTAGTTTTTATTTTAAATAATAATGTTGACTCAACGATCCTGACAATATTTATCATATTTTTAAAGAGTCTAATAAGATAGTCACATGCAATAATTTTTAGTAAACTGTATTTTTAAATTTTTTCTATTCAAAATAATTAATAAAATTAAAATAGTTAATGAAAAATTTAAAAATATAATTTAATAAATAAAATTATATATAATTATTCTATTAGACTCTTAATAATATAACAAGTGAATTATGTTATCATTTAAATATGTTTTTTAACTACAAGTAAAAAAATAACCTTTAAAAATTAAAATTAAAATAATAAAATTAAAAACTTTCTATTTTTCAACATCAAAATCTTATATTAAGCCATAATTAAATTAACAGTGCATGCCGTGTTGGTACAGACATTGACGTATCCAGGTTTGTAATTGTGGGGGGCATAAATTTTTATTTTACCTAGTATAATAGTATTATATATGTATGATTATAATTTTTATCTAATTTAAAGTATAGTAAACAAAGGGTCAATTTATATAAGTGTTGTGTCTCCACAAATATGTTTTTACTCTCATACTTTTTTATTTTTTAATTAAATATTTTCATTACTTTGTGTGCATTACTGTCTTTGTAATTAACAGAAAAAATTATCTTTTAACCATTTTATGTACTATTTCTATTGATCTTTATATATATTTAAAAATTTTAAATATATATTACTTACAATCTGTCGTCTTTTTGTTTAAAAAAATTATTAACAATTAAAAGTAATATCATGACGTCTTAATAATAATAATAATCTCATGACACAATTTACGGTGTGTTTGGAGTGGTTCTTCTATTTTTAATTTTAAAATTTTTAAAATTAGAATCAGTTTTAATTGAGTTTTTAGTTTTAACTTTTTGTTTTTATTTTTTTAAAAATATTATAAATTGAAGAAGAATAAAATAAGTAAATAATTGTATCTTATCTTATTTTATTATGAAATAATATAATATAAAAAATTATCAACACATAAAAATAATTAAAAATAAAAATAGTAAAAGATTTCAAATATATAAAAATTTATGATAAAAATAAATATATTAAAATTATGCAAAAATTAAAAAATTAGACCGTCATAACGACAACAATAATAATAAAGATACATAAGGTCAATACTTTTACAATTTATGTTTAATTTGGATTAAACAAAAAATTACATATAAATAAATAATAATAATATTAAAAATATTAATGTGATGACGACGACAACAATAATAATAGGAACAAATTGTATGGGATAGTGTTAGTATTGATGATAATGGGGTGATGATGATAACAACAACCGTGCGTGTTGATGTTCATAGAGGTAAAGACAATATTAATGATAATGGTGGCAGAAATAATGACGATAGTGTTAGTGACAATAATATGAGTGACAATAGTGTTAGGAATAACAATGATGAGGGTGATGTTAGTGGTAAAGTTTATGACAACAATATTGATAACAATAAAAATGTTTGTTGTCAAAGATAATAAATTTATATTTTTAAAATTAAAAATCAAATTCACAAAGAACTTTTTTATTTTAAAAATGAATATAAAAATAATTTAAAATTAAATAAAAAATTATTTCAATTCTATTTTTGTCAAATATATTTTATTTTAAAAATTACATTTAAAAACTAAAATAAAAAAACTTGCAACCACTTAAAATAAATCTTAATTTTTTTATTATAAATCTAAAATAATGTCCCTACAATAAAAATTTTTTTATCCATTACTCTATACAAACACCTTCAACTTTTTCTTTTTTTTTTTCTTTTGGTACTGCACCTTCAACTCTTAAGATGACAAAAAAAGTAAACGTAGTTGATTTATATAAATTATCGTTGATTTATAGTTGAGAATATATTCAAATGAGTAACACAGGTCACGTTTGGGGAAGTGTTCATCATGGTGTCAGTTTCTCCCTCAATGTGAGCATGTAATTGTACTATTGTAGTAGAGCAATCATACATAAACATTTATATATATTAAATACTTTATCAAAATTTATTGTTTTTCTTTATTTTTTTATTTTTATTTTTATCACATTATCATTTATCATTAGGGAAGGATCCATTCACATATTTAGGGCCTAAGCACGTGCACACACACATTATTCTTTTTTCTAATGACTCAAGCTCGTAAGACGCTATATGATATTCACATCTTGAATCTAAAATATATTAATAAATATTTTTTCATATTATCATTATCTTTTTATATTTCTTTTTTCTTCTCATCATAACTAAACAACATAACATTCTTCTCCTATTTTTTTTATAATTTAAAAGTATATTTATATATATATAGTCACAAAAAATAATCCAATAAATAATATAATTCATTTTTATTTAGTAGATTTTCATAACACAACTAATAGGATTTTTTTCATAAAAAATTATAGTAAATGTATACACCAATCTTAATTATAAATTCATGAACATTCTTAGTAGATAGTAAAAGTGATAACTTTATAGTTGTAATATCATGTCTTTAAAAAATATATTCAATTGGTACTCCATATTAATATATTTTTTAAATATATATTCTTAAATAATTTTAAATGATATAATTATAAATATTTTAAATAAAATTTAATATTTATATATTTATTAAATAAATTTTAAAAGAAATAAACATTAAGATTTGATAATAAAGGTTACTTGTTAGTATGAAAAGGAAATATCACGACGACTTTTATATGTCAGTTGTTAAACAACCGATATAACAAATAATTCAATGACAGTTTTGTAATTAAAATCATATATTTTATATCGGTTATTTTAAAAAGTATTTTTATATCAGTTCTAATTGGAATCAATGTAAAATGAGTTATCATACCTAACAAATAGAAATGAGCACTTCACTTCTAAACAAATATCATTTCTTGTACTTTTTTCTCATCACAATTACATAATACACATATTCAAAGCAAAAGAACTCATGCACTCTATTAAACTCCTTGCGGTGTCTCGTTGCAACATTGAAGTCTCATAATAACTCAAATATGTGTACTTAATTATTTTTTATAAGTCTCATGTATTTTCTATTATATTTGGCTTACGTATTTTCCATTAAATTTTTTCGAGCCAAATAATATCATTATGATTGATCAAATTCTTCCTCTAAGTATTTAACACATTTATATATTCATAACTTAAACTTGAAACCTCTGATAAAGTTAGAACAATCTCACTTCAATTATTTATACACTTGTTAAAAGTATTTTTGATGTACAAATATAAAATGATATTTTATTTATGAAAACAAAATGATAATTGAAGTGTCTCTAATGTGCAAAGACAGAACAATAATTATTAAACCATAATTGTACAAAAAAAAAACAATGTTTTAGTAATTCAATTTTGTTTCTTGTATTATTAATAGGGTTTATTTAAGGAATTAAAAATAAAAGTTTTTATTAAAAATAATATAAAAGTATATTTAAAAATCATAAGAGATCCTATTTTTACTTGTTCCAATAGATTTATCAAAAGATCTAGTTTAATTGATTGAAAAAAATACATAAAATTATTATATATATATTTTTATTTTTGTATTCAATTTATATAGATAAAAAAGATCCTAATAAAAAAATTTCTTTTTTACTTAACCGATATCCTAAATACATTTGTTAGCATTTTCCTTATTAATATACTTGTTGTGTTTGGCAAGTTTCTTCTTATCCTTTATATTAAATTGTTTTAAATGCAGAAGCTATAAGTCTTCATATACCAGCATTTGTTCTTGAAATTTCATCCTACATATTATGCCAACATATCTGTAGGATGCTAATTTGATTACCGATCCTTTGTATTTAACATTGCCCGTGTGACTGGCAGCTGTTTTCTTCAATTAATTATTAGCTGTTACTACAAATCTCAGCAATATAGAATTAAAAATAATAATGAAAGGAAAACAATGCAACAAAATCGAAGACCAACCAATACATGAACCTGATGCCAAAGTCGATAAAAATAAAAGTTAAATATTCAATTAAATTTCCCTGTTCACATAAATATTCAAATTTCATAAGGTCTAACTCCACTGACAATAAATGCAATTGATGTGGCGATAAATAATAAGTTGATAAGTGTGGATGTTGGTTGGCTTCAACTATAATTAGGTGGCCAAAGTGCTAGATCTCATCCTAGCAGCATAGAATCTAAAAAATATTATTATTATTGGACACTTCTTAAGTGGTATATATCTTTCTCTCTAAAAGAAAAATAAAAGTAGAGTATCTTGTGTACGTGAAGAGAAAAATAGAAAAAAATAATAATAAAGAAGATGAAATTGGTGATACAATAAAAAAATTGAAAGAAAAATGAAATATAAAAATAACATAAAATTTATCAAGGTATGATAAGTCCAGTTTTTTTTTTTTTTTTTTTTTTTTTTTTTTTTAAATATTTTTTTTAAAATTTTTTTTTAAAATAAAATTTTTAAAAAAAAAGAAGAAAATTTTTTTTTTTTTTTTTTTTTTTT
>JAMLFT010004367.1:0-19727 GCA_026544285.1 Pachyrhizus erosus | reverse complement strand
AATATTATATTAAAAATTAAAATAATATTTATTTTGGGATAATTTATTTATTTATAGATGATAATTATAATAAAATGGAAGAAATATTGTACATGGACGTGCTTATATATATATATATATGATTTTATTCTATACATTTTGTAGAATCAATACATCGAAAAGAATCAGAAAATGACTTGTCTTAATCAAAGGGGTCATTAATTCATATTTCATGGACAAAAGAAACCCTATATATTCCTTGTCCATGCTATTAATTTTGATTTTGATTGGCCTTCTGGGGTTGAGTCACCCTCATCGTTATGGAAGTGGAGAAGAGGAAGAACAAGAAGGTCATGAGGGAGGAGGAAGAGAGTGAGAGAGTGAAGAGGTTAAAGGGTGAAGAAGAAGAAGAAAATGGTAGTGATGGGGTTGTTCCCACGGAGGAGGAGGTGGAAGAGTTTTTTGCCATACTAAGGAGGATGAGGGTGGCCGTCAAGTACTTTGACCATAAAGGGAAGGGTGGCAGGGAGTGGCGGGAGGCGCTCGAGATGGCCGATCTCACGGTGGACCACGACGGAGATGTCACCGCCGGCCAACAAGATGATGACAAGACAAAGAAAAACGGTGGAGAGGTAATTATCAATGAGGGTTTTGACTTGAACGCCGTGGCGCCCGAAGCCGCCGAGGGCGGTGGCGCGTAGAGTTAACTGGCGTCCGGGATTCACGCGCCGTCGGTTTAACCACCGTTACATAGAAGGTTTGGGTTCTCAAACATGTTAGTTACCTTGTTTTTGAAAAAAAATGAATCTACACGTTTCTCGATCTCTCTTTGTTCTTTTCGGAATTAATTAGGTTGTAATAATAATAACATAGGAGGCTAGCAGGCTAGCAGTGCTGTTGATTGATGAACACTGTTTCCTTTTTTTTTTTTTTTCCTCCTTTTTGGCTTTAATCTTAAATGAAACACAAGTTTGTTATTAACTGTTGTCCTTTTTTCTGGTACTGAGGAAGTAACATATATTTCCTTCATCTCTATGTATTAATTTAATTCTCTCCTCTTCCCCATATATACAAATTGAACTAGAGAAGAAAAATAATAAATGTTTTTATTTTTATTTATGAGATATTGAAGCATTATTTATTAAATTTGCATCCCCTTTTTAAATTGGTTGATTATATATATGGTGCGATAAATAGAAATCAGTGGGATGGATATCATCGTGAAATCATGAAATGGAAATCCAAATAATGGTCTAAAGTTGTGTTTTATTTTATGTGAACAAGGCAACAAAAAAGCTCTATATTTGAGAAGAGTTTGAGAGATATCAAATACTAATGAGTAATTTAATTTTTTGTTTAGAATAGTATGAAACTAAGAATTATTATGACAATATGAACGGCACTTTGCACTTTGCAACAGGATTGGAGTCATATTAAACTTCACCTCTGAGTTGAATGATTCTCTTTTTCAGTTGCAGTAGGTGAGTAGGTGCTGGTCCTGCAAGATCTTTTACTTTATTGCGTCCTGGTCATTGAACCGTGAATAATTTTAAACTTTGTTATTAAAAAGTACTATAATATGATATTATAGAAATGTAAAGATAAAAAATATATTAAGTGTAGAAAGTGGAATGTGATTTGACATTTGTAAGTTATGTATTAAGTTTTGTTTAATCGCAAGCTTCACGGTGGTAGAACAATAATATAGGTAAAAACGGGGTCTTGGTCTGCCACAATACATACTCCTTTATTACATCACATTCAGAACTTTGGCTGTTTGGGATTCTTCAAGATGGGGTGGGTAGCTTAGCAGACTATAAAATGACCATAAAATAAGTCAAATCCACATGATTGTGATTAGTATTAGTTATTTATATATTTTCCGGTCTTTTTTTAAAACTTAAATTATAAATAGTGCATCATCTTTTTATAAAAATCAATTTAAAATATTTTTATATTAATTATTTTTAAAAAAAACATCTTCAATTAAAATTATTTTTCTTATTTTAATAAATAGTTAGTGAAATACATCAATTTTAAAAAATTTTATTTATACAATAATTTATACAACAAATCATTCAATTAAGAGTGATACATGTATAAACAATTTATATAATATTATTTTTTTTTATATTCATCTTTCTTAATTACAATGACATGAAATAAATTATATGAAAGAAAGAAATTAACATAAAAATTATTATTGTATAAATCGTTATTATGTAATATTTTTTAGATGATATCATAAATAAAGAGAGATAAAAAAAATTTGACAAAAAGTTGTATGAACTTATTTACATATATCATGACTCTTAATTTTAAGTTAGTAAATGTTTCATTATTGATAAGGATAATGCTAAACAAATGTAAATTTAAAATATATTTAATTCTATCAATTAATTAATTAAATTTTAATTATAAAAAATTAATTAATCAAGTTTTATAAATTTAAATATATTAACATTAACTTATTAATAATAATAATAATCATGACAATGAAAATAATAATACTAAAAGTGGTATAATTTAATTTAAATTTTAAAAAACAAAATCTTAAAAAAAATCACCTTTTTATAAGTTATGTTTAAATACCTCTATAAATAAAATAAAAGAAATAATATAAAAATTAAATTAATTGAAAAGAATAAAAATCTTACTCTCGAAAATGAATATTTAGATTTATATTATAAACATAGAATTAAAAAATTATATATTTAGATTATTATTTTTTATTGAATTATGATAACTATTCCTAAAATTAAATAGTTTCTAAAAAGTGTAAATTCTTTAGGAGACACATGGACATAATGTTACATTTTATTGGGAAGAAAAATGTTTGATATGTTTAAAGAAGGGTGCTCAATAGTCACTCATATCATTGAATCAATCTAATAATCCACTTTGAATATGTTTTAATGATATTTAACTGTTTCTCTTATTTTTCTTTCACCTTCACCTTTCTCTCTTTCTTTTTTTTTTCTTTTCATTGTCAACACATAACCTCTTCTGTGGAACATAAAAAAGGGCTTGTAATTTTTTATGTAATAATTCTTTTTATCATTTTCTTATCAAAATTGATTTATTTACTCACTTATATTTCAAAATTATATTAGAAGATCTGACAATATTTATATGTGTCGTTATTTTTCTTAATATTAACTATTTTGAACTCATCTTACTATAATATAATTTTAATTAGAGTCGTTATTGAATTTCTTAAATATGAAGAATGAGTTTACGAAGGTAGCTAAACACAAATCTAACGACATTGTCGATGTATTTAACAAAGAGAAGTTTAGGTTTTCTTAAAGGAGTTGGAGTTAACCTTGACCTCAAAAGTTATAGTTTGATGTGATGATTAATAAATTGTGTGTGATAGTCCCATGATAAAGTGTTGTGTTTATTGTTTTAAATACTTAACTTTTTGTTCATAATATAGTAGAATATTTTTCATCGATTAGATTCGTTAAGTGAGGACATGATAACACATAACAATTATGTGAATTAGTAATTTAAAATGATAGTTGTATGACAAAGTATGTTTATATCATTTTAAAAAATTTATCAGTCTTAAAAAATATCGTCTTTTGATTTAACTCCTTATAAAATTGAAAATCTTATTTATTGTTCTTGATTAAGATTCTAGGAGTATTACAAACATACTTTAAAACACATTCCTTCTAACATATTGTTTAGTATTGATTAAAATCTATTGAAAATTATAAAATTTTGAGTGAGACCCATTAAATAAAAATTGAAATCCAAAATATTTTTTATTTTTAATTATTTTCTCTCTTTTTTTCTCTAATTTTAGTTTTTTGATGTTTAATATCTTTTTCATTCATTTTTACCTTCATCTTATTAATATGATCACAAAATATTATTGACACTACTATTGAAAATGATGAAAAAGAATAATAAAGGAACCATACATCTTGTACTAATATCAAACAAATGACCTAGGTCTAAAAACATATAGAACAGACTCCCTTGTATCCTTATTAACTAATAAAGCTCTAACATTTAAAGTTTTAATTCATTAGCAAATTATGCTCATACCAAGAAAAATGTTTTGAAATTCTTAGATGTTGATGTACAATATTAATAAAATATAAGTAGTCATTGAGATTATTGTCCTAAGAATATAATGTCAAAAAATATTTTTTAATAAATTAAGAAAAGTATTTTTTTTAGATTATTACTTTTCAATTCTCAAAAATATATTTTTTTTACTCATTTTTATTACTTGATATATATATATATATATAATGATGAGGAGTTGAGTTATTTTTTTATTTTTATAATTTACTTTTTAAAAATATAATAATTTTGAGGAGCAATTAATTATAAGAAAACAAAAAATAACATTTTTTAGTGTTACATTATAAAACGAAGGTGGGTGTTGATGTTGATTATATTTAATTACTTTATTGCTATTAAAATATTTAAATTGATAAAATGAATAATTTTTTTATATGGAAGTTTTGGACCCAAAATGGAAAGAGTGAAATGAAGATATTGGATTGAGTCCCGAGTGGGCCAATATAGAATGAAGAAAGATCAAGGCACCTTCAATAGGTGCTGGATCCGAAATACTTAATGCAACAGTTGATCCAAATGAAACCCAATGTTTTCAGCCCAAATAAAAGAAAAAGAAAGAAAAATACAGGCTATCATTCACTACGATTTAGGGGGTGCGTGTAGCGTTATTGTAACAGTGCAAGATCAGTCTACGGTGTTCAATGAGAGTTGAAAATGTGAGAGAATGAGGAGATGTGGCCAGAAGAACATAACAATGACAGTAGTTGTTATGTATGTGTTATGAGTGAAAATGAAAATCAGAGGATTCTGTGGTGAGTATGATGTGTGATTGCTATGATGAAAGAGTGTGCACAAGGCCAAAAAAAATAAAATAAAATAAATAATGAATCACAAAGTTTTGTATTTTTTTAATTTATAAATTTTTAATTTAGTATTTTTTTAATTAGATTACAAACTTAAAATTAAAATAGTCAAAATTATATTTTAGGATTTATTGTGTCAAATGAAATAACAAAATTTTTGTTATTTTTTTATATTTATTCAAATTAATTTTTTTTATAACTATGACACACAAATTATATATATTTATATATATATATATACCACATCATAATTAATGTTATTGTTGTCATTATCATCTCTTTTATCATTAATATTATATATTTATATTATTATTGTTATTTTTATAATTGTATTAATTTTTTATTATTTACATAATTTTAATAAATTTATTTTTATTATAAAATTTATATATTTCAAATAATTTTACTATTTTAATAAGTTTAATTATTTTTATATGTCGATAATTTTTTTATATTGTGTTATTTTTTAGTGAAATAAAATAAAATAAAATGATCGAGTCATTTTATCCTTCTTTAATTTACAGAAACTTTTAACAATTAAAAAAATTGAAATTACAAACTCAAAACTAAAATTATTTTGATTATTTTTTATGTTATATTACTGTTATAAGTTATTTTTACAAACTTAGTTTATAAATTTAGATTTATAAATTTTAATTGAAATATGAACTTAATAAGATAGATAGAAAAAAGGAGAGACCGGACAAATTAGTGATACTACGTAGAAATTCAGTAAGATGAAAAGAATTTCATTATATGAAAAGGCCTGTTGGGTTCTTAGGGCCTATTTTAACAAGAGGCTGGTTTTCGTCGATAATCGGCAGTTCATATCTTTAAATCAAAATTAAATACTGAAATCATAGTGAGTCCAATTCAATTTAAACACCTGAAAACATCATAGCTCAGTAAGCCCAATTGAACCTTTTATGGTGAGTCCACGGCCCAATTCATAAACCCAAAGTTACATAAAATTTTGCATTCTCCTCCAAAAGCTTCGAACAGGAAAGTTTCAGACCCCAAAAAAATCGTATTCATTTCATTTCCTTCTCTTTTCTTTGTAGAATGTTGTTTGTTCAAAATTAGTTCTTAAAACAAATTCTCACTTTGTACAATTGTTCTTCCAACAAATATTATTTTATCAATAAGGAACATGTCTTTTCGATATCATTATAATCAAATCTAAAATTCTAAGTAATTAAACCTAACATACATAATGGATATTATTGAATGGTCACATAAAATTATTTTATATTATTAATATATGATTTTTTTAAAAATAAATTTAATGGTTATATTTTGATATTATAAATATTTTTATAATATTTTTATATTTTTATAAATATTTTTTTTATGATTTTAGTATCTATATTTTTAAAATTTTAAAATTGTGATATAATTCTTAATTTTATATATTTTATTTTATTTATGTTAATCCAATTAAATCCTAAACTAAATATATTATTTAAGATGTCATTAAGAAGTAATTTAATTTAATTAAGTAAAATTTTAAAAAAAATGTACACAAATTTAAGAATTAAATTAAAATTATAAATTTTTAAAATATAGAGACTAAAATCATATATAAGAAATTAAAGAATAACTAAAATTGCAATTAGTCAAATATATATCAAGTTTGTCATATTTAAGGAAAAATGGAACAAAATAAATATCAATTAAAAATAAGAAGATTTTTAAAAAAATTAATAACTAAAATATACTTTTAGTCTTTTATATTTTTATTATATTCAATTTGATCTTGTGACTTTTAAAGAGTTTAATCTAGTTTTTGTGTTTTTTAAAACAAGTCAAAATGTGAAATAATGATATTTTTTTTTTCAACATGATTTTGAATTTTTTTTTATTGATTTGAAACATGAAATTTGTTCTATTAGATTAATGTACATAAAAATTATAAAAAATAATTAATATTCAAACTAAAAAGATATATAAACATAATAAAAATCATATAAAAAATTAATCTCATAACATTGAAAAAAAAATTTGATATTGGAATTTTTAATTTTATATTTGCTTATTGAATTCACCAGGAGATTTTTAACATGTTTTATAATTCTTGTTGATGTCAACATTAATTAGCTTTATAGCTTTCATGTATCAGAAACTAATAAAATAAATTTCATGTCTTAAATTAATAAAAAAAATCAAAATTATATCTAAAAGTTTTAAAAAATTATTATTTCAAAAAGAACTTTTGAATTCACTTTAAAAATATAAATGATTAAATTAAATTTTTAAAAAATAAAGGATTAAATTAAATATAAAAATTAAAAAATATATTTTACTTAAATAATAATTTTATATTAATAATATTCACTTTAATTCGTTGTCTCTATCAAATAAAGAATAAAGTCACATTTATGTTATTATTTTGAATTTTTACATATAAAATCATTTTAACGTTTAACTATTGAAATGTCACTTATTATCATGTATTAAAATTTTTAATATAACCAAATAAAAATAATTTTATAATTAATTTTATTATTTAAAAATATATTATATATTATTTAATTTTTTCAAACGACGAGTGCTGTTTAAACTATTCAATTTAAAGGACTCAAATACCTAAGCTTTGAATTCAATGCTGGTTTTGTGCGAAAGATTTTTTGTACAAACCTAATCTCTAGTATAAAGGATTTATATATACTGAACATATTTAGTAAGAGAATTTTTTTCGTGAGTGGTAGAGGAATGAATATATAACATTTTATTTGATTTTTTTTATAAAGACTCAATTACATAATTTATTAAAATTAAAATAATTAATTAATTTAGTGAACAATATTAGTAAGACATACTTTTTTTGTTTTTTTAAATATTTTTATTAATTTTAATTATTTTAATCTCTTTTATCATTAATATATTTATTATTTTAATTTTTATTAACTAAGCATGTGAATAATCAAACAATTTTTTCCAATTTTTTTGACCAAATATTAATGTATTTTACATATTATTTATTGAACTAAAAAAAATGACTAAAATTAAGAATATTTTTATAAAAAAATTTAATGCAAAAGATTTTTTAGAGTAGTTCTTATAAAAAGAATAAAATCAAACTCTTTATTTGATTCTTTTAAAAATGATAAAAAAATAATTTTAACAAAGTTTGTGACAATCAATTATTTAATTTTAATCATTTGATTTAATTAATTGATTTCTTGTTTGATTTAATTTTTTGGTTTAAATTTGATTTAATTTAATTGAGTGTATAATAGATTTAACTTTCTACTTGAACTTTTTATAAAAAGAATAAATTATGCTAACATGTTCTGATAGGAGAAGACAAATCACAAATATAATACAAGTGAAAGCAATTATGAGATTCATCTCTCTATTTGTATATCTGATACTTGTGCTCACCTTGAACTTATCCAAAACTTGGACTTTAATTGTGTTTTCTCTGTTTTTTTTTTTTTTTATAATTGGATTAGGTTTAAATGGAATGCTGATGTTGTTCCTAAATTTTAAAACATATATTATATTAAGCTTAATTTCCCAGAGTTCATATTATGGGAGTGGTCTCTAACTGTAAGGTGTTGTTTGAAGACAATATCACTCGACTAAGGATGAAAACAAAAATTCTACGCTATCTGATACTTGCCTTATTAGTATTTTTCTTTTTATTTTTAATTAATGTTTATCTCATTTACCAATTTTCCAGACAGATCAATTAGGAGAAATTGGTCCCGTGAGTTTTTTTAGTAAATATATCAAGAAATTTATTAAGATTTGTTAGATTAAATTAAATGAATCAATATAATATATCTTTTAAAAATAAGGATAAATTCAGTTCAACATGGAATATTTCATATTTCATTAAACAAATTCAGTTCAACATTTAATATACTTTTTGAATATATATAAGTAATATTAACTATAAGATAAATGTTCAATTTATCTCAAATTTAGTATTATAATAATCAAGTTAATATTAATATATTTAGCAGTTAAGTTAATAAAATTCAATATATAAAAAAAGTAATTGAAAGGAGTAATTTTATCAAAAATTACTTATAAAGTAACTTAACTTTTCTTCTCTTTCAATATATAAAATAAAAATTATTTATTGATTAATACAAATAATTAAATACTCTATCACACTAAATTTAACTGATTGTATTGTATTTTTTTTTTATATTTATACAACATTTTTTATTCATGAAAATTAAATTTAAATATTACTAGATTTACAATCACTCACATACACTATTCAAATAATTGAACTAATTTTTTTTAGTACATTTGTACAGTGTTTAATGTGCATGGTAAAATAAAATTTAAAATTAGGATAAATTTAATTTTTATGTAATAAGTTACATAATTATTTATCTATTTGGACCAATAAATAATTTATTGTGTTAAATATTATTACGTTTTACTGCAAATCATTTAAAATTTTAAAATTATAGCCATGAACTTAATCAATTAAGTGTAACTTTATATATTATTATTAATTTTTATAAAAAAAATTAAATTAAATATGAAATATATTTAATATTTTTTAATTTTTTTTAATCATATTATTAATATAAAATATACACTCTTTATCAATAACGTATATTTGAATATGATATCTTATTTAAAGAAATAAAATTGAATTATACTCAAATTCTCAATTTGTTGGTTATGATTTCTTTGTCTAATAATAATAAAATTAATAAAAAAAATTGTCCGAAAATATTTAGAATTATCACCCATTTAATTATTAGCTCACTGACCAATCAATCCAAACAACATGCGTATTAAAATGAGTTTAAAAAATTTCTAAGGTGTCTTATAATAAATTTTACATTCTCAATTTCTTAGAAATTAAAGTATTATGATAAATTATTTTCTCTAAGTATATTTATACTTTAAACCTTGGACTTAACAGAGATTATAAGGGAGTGGTTTACGACTACACCTTGACGTGTCATGCATTCATAGACAATATTTGTAATGATTTTTTTTAAAATTTAATTTTAATATATTGTTGATGTCATTGTTTTTGTATTTTTTATTAATTAAGTTTACTTTAAATAAGTAAATTTTAATATAATTATTATAAAAACAATAAACCTTAGTTATGTGATTATTTATAATTTAATGAGAGTAAAAGATATTTTAAGATAATTATCTTAAAAATTAATAAATCTATGCTCATTTATATGAAAAAAAAAAAGATTATTTACATTATTTTAATTCGATTCTATTTTTCTTTATTTCTTTAAATATGCCTGCTGACGTTGCGTTGTGTATCGGTTCATTTATGTCAACTTTAATGATTCGAGGGAACAATTGGAGGTGACGTAAAGATTAGAAGCATTCATTCTCTATCATAAGAAAAAGCAAAGAACTTTCTTTTATGCCTTTTAAAAAAAAAATAATAATGCTTCAGATCTTTTTAATACTATTGTAATTATCTTTTCGTAAAACGTTATAGAAGAGATGATACACCTCAAATAATTCAGCCAAGTAAATCTTCTCGCTCATCTGTTCCAATCAACGCTATAATTTGTCCACGTCAGACACTTAATCTTATGAATTATTGCAATTACAAAATCAAACTCGAGTCTGAGTTAAATATAAAAATTTAATGGCAATAATTAAAATTAAACTCTAATTAAAATGAAATTTATGTGGGAGGCAAAGTCAATAGAAAATCTAGTTCCTCTATACACACTTACTTACGTGGGATACTTGCGTGTGTTCTAAAGTCAATGGTTTGGTTGCTAATGCACTACGTAATAATATACTTATTATATAGTCAATAGAAAATCTAGTTCCTTTACACACTTACTAGGATACAACAACAATTATATTGAGAGAGAGAGAGAGAGAGGAGATAAGATTCAATGATATTAGTTGTTAATTATTATAAAAAAAAAAACTTATCAATTTAATTGTTGAATTTAAAGTTTTCCTAAAATATATCAAGTTTATAAAATTTCATATAATTAAAAAGTGATTAACACTTCAGTGTTTTACCTTATTTTAACATATGTTATGGTATTTAAAACATCAACACATAATTATTATTTGTTTTCACACTTACAAATATTTAGATTATATAAAATTTTATGTACATAATAAGAAAATTTTCACTTTATGTATACATATTTCATTGAACAATTTTATCCTTACATTATTTTTTAAAACTTTTATTAATAATTACTCTATCAAATTTTTATTTTTTTCTTTTCTTTATCCTTAATTTTTTATTTTATTTCTTGAATTTTTTATTCAAAAAATAAAAGAAAGACACATAACGTCTCTCTTTCTTCTAGTTAATAATAAAAGAAATATTGATATTTTGTGTACACACTTTTAGATACATTTATCTTTTTAATCAATTTTAAAAATAATTCCTAAATAACATAGTTATTATAATAAATAATTACATCTATTAAAAAATATTTTTATTAAAAACTATAAAAAATAAATTTTTTAAAAAGTATACATAAAAAAGATACAGAATATGTACAACTAAAAATATTAAAAATATCATTTCCCTAAATGTGTACAACTAGCAGCTCCTAAATATTGAGCACGCTATTTCTAACCTCTGAAGAATATTATTATTTCCTCTTAAATAATTTAAAATGTATTTTCTCCTTACCTCGCCATTAATAATATCTTATATTTTTTTTTCTCCCTCTTCATCATATTTCTCTCTTGTAGAATGTATTATGTATTGTAAGAATTTTAACTATGAATAACATTATTAATTTTGTCTAAAAAAATTATTATTTCTATTTTCAATTTAAAAGTAAATAAAAATTAGTCTTGTTAATTAATGTAAAATGTACACTAATTAAAAGTAACAAAGAGTTATGCTAATGGTTTTAGAACCTAATATATACATAGGACCTTTCATATGTCAAAAAATATTTCAAACAATTAATTTACCTAATTCAGTAATTTCCTATGATGTTATGCTACATAATCGATATTGATTACCTAATCAAGGACCGACCTAACCCACAAAGATCGGCTTAATGAAGGAGAATTTTGATAACTTACAGAAAATTCTAAGTTTAAAAAATAATAATAATCACATATTAACCTCGTCATGGAATCTACATAAATTTAGCGTCCTCAATTACATATGTGGGTGCATATTACTTTTTAGGATTAAATATATTTTTTATTTTTATAAATATTAAAATAAAATTCATTTTGTATTTTTTATTTTTTATAATTGTTTTTATCTTTTATATTATAAAATATATTAAAATAAATTGATAAAAATAATCTAATAAGAATCAAGATCAATATGATTAAAAATCATCATTAAAATAACTAAAATTATTAACAGAATTTAGCTTTATTTTTTATATGTTTTATAAAGTTAAAAAAATCACAATTAAAAATAAAAAATAAAATAAATAAAATTTTATAAAAACTAAAAATATATTTAACTCTATTTTTTTTTATCTTTTTTAAATATAATTAGACTTTAATTACTATTTGTTGTTATTATAGAATAATGATATTTGCATCATTGATGCTTAACTACGTTTAACTGATTGACTTAATGCTATTAATTTAGTTTTGTTATCTTTTTGTTTTCGTTTATTATATGTTAAAATATTCATTATGTTTTTTGTTCATAAAATTTTTATAAATAATATTTTTAATCTCTAATTTTTTTTTAATATTTTGACTTTATATTTATTAATAATTTTAACTTTGATTATCAAGTAATAATATTAATTGATGACGTAATAGTTTGATAAGATAGTCACATATGTTTAAAAAAATTGTGTTTAAAATCAATTATCAACTAATTTAATATCATTAATTGGTTTAAATAAATAAAAGATTAACAACATAATTTATCCTAAAACCTACACTTGCCCCTATCATATTCCTTTAGAATATATTAAGTCATTGAATTGTCAACATAAATGTTATATTATCCATTAACATTATTATCTGACAATAAGAACTAAAACCATTATTAACTAAGAAAAAGTATAAAGGTAAAAATGTTAAAAAATTTAAAAAATAAAATTTGTAAAAGTTTAGGGACAATTAATTAATCCTATGTTAAAACTAGATAACACACGATAGGTACTAAAGTGACAATTAAAGGTTTGTTTCAATAAGCTTGTTCAAGAACACTTGTAGAAAAAAAAAATGAAAAGAATTTCTCTATAAGCTAAAATTAGTTTATTCATAAGAAGATTTCTATAAGTTACTTTATGCATAAGTTAATTTTAGCTTATATATAAATTAATTTTAATTTTTTCTTCTTATTTTTTCTCTTATAAGTAATTTTATATAAACTTAAACAAACATGTCCTAACTAGAGTTAGTCTTTTATCTACTCATTAAAGAAATATCACCACAATGACCTTTAAAATCAAGTGTATAAAATGTGTAAATTAAAAGGTTAGATCATAAGACTAATGCATAACTAATGGATAGAAAAATAATAAAGACATATGAAAAAAAAATTGATTATTGTTCACGAGTGTTTTGGTCATTTTCATCTTAATAATGTGTCAATTATGTATGTGTGCCTAGTTGCCCACTACTTAGGCACTTGATATACCAATTTATTTTTTTAAAAATACTGGATTACACCAACTAATAAAGAGGGATACTACAATAATCAATGCATTGTAGTTGAAAAAAATGTTTTTAGTCCTTTTAAAATAACCCAAATATGGTTTTTCACCCTCCATTTTTTTTTAGTCATTGAAATTTTGAAACCTTTTAACTAAAGTCCATGACCCTAACTTTATTAATGACATAACTTACATGTCTAACATCCATCTAGGTAAGCACACAAAGTGTCATGTTGTTGTATAATTCATCCAAGACATATGTAATTAGTTTTTTTTTTTAATTTAAATTGGGAACCCTAGTCTCATAAGTGAGATTTACTTTCCTTTTTACTTTTACTTATATTTATTTATCATATTTGCATTGCTTGTGGACAATGGATGGTATATCCTCTTCTCAACATGGTAAGAGAGTCATATATAGAAGTTTCTTTGAGTCTTAGTCGAGGAAAAATAGTAAAGTTTGTGGATTAGAGTAGGTCAATTCATCAACCTATTTTTTTAAGATTAGTTAATTAATAATTATTATATTAATAAATTTTTAATATCCCTTTATAGATAAAAAAAAATCTTTTAACAATGTCCATAATTTATTACAAAAATTTTAGATTTTTCTTGTCATTATATTATTAGTACAAAATATCCATTGACAATGTTTATGACTAATATATTCCAAAAAATTTAATTGACCATCTTTAATAATATTTTCTTCTCAATTACCATTTTTTCATTTATAAAGTTTGAATTTGAGACTTTGTATAAGAAATTCAACTCTAATTCTACTCATACTAACACATGTTGGTAAAAATATTTTAAACAATAAACATTTTTTATATGAATATATGTTTATATTTTTTTTTTAATTTTTAACAAGTCTACTTGTAAATGTATTTTCTATGTTTTTTTTTCGATGGATAAATTTATCACAAAATAGGATAAATTATTAATGTTTTTTTAGTGAATTTTGGTAACCCTAAATCGAATATTAATGATTAATCCATTGAGTTATTAAAATTCATTTAAGGAGTTGATATTGAAAATATTATAATATGTTTTTATAAATAGTCATTACTATTGGTAAGTTTAGTAGCATAAATAGATTGAAAAAAATATATTCTATTAATGAGTGTGAAACAAGGGGTTGATGAGATCTGACGCTACCGAATGGTTAGCAATCAGCAATTCAAAATGGAAAAGACCAAATTGCAAGGCGTGGGCCAAGTGTTATTACTATCATATAATAACAAAGAGGTACAATTGGAAGCAGCACGACCCTTCAAACATGATAGGGGTTGTCTTTGACTCACCATGGGGCATTATTGCCTTGTGTTGTAATGCAGCTGAGGTAGTTTGGCAGTTGCAATGCAAGTGGAAGGACAATCCAACGCACCATAGTGTACGTCCTCTTTTTTACACCACCATACCGAAAGAGATCCAGATAAATCAATCAATATGTTAGAAAAATATAAATCACTAACTTATTACTTTGTCATAAGTAGTTCCACACCTGTCATCTTTAACTAAAGATTGATGTTCAATCTGTGGCATAAAGAATGAGATTGCAACTACATATACCACTTTATTTCAAATGAACTGATGCGATACAAGGAGATCAACTACTTATTAAAATAAAAGTTTCATATACTTATTACAAAGCAAGTGTAACAACTAAAGTAGAGCTATCTTAATTTAATAGTTGATCTTCAGTTCAAACTCTTATTCTATACAAGTGGTTGAATCATAAAAAGATAATTTTTTTTTTTCATTCAAAATAATTCTATATAATTTGAATAGAATTATTTTCAGTAAAAAAAATACTTATGATTTAAACAAGTTAAAGAGCTAAAATATATATAGTGGTCACAAGTTAAAACTTTCATTATATAATTATATTAAATATTTAAAGAAAAATTGTATTGTCTAAAATAATGATTTTATATATGAAATATGATAAAAAAAAAAGAAAAAAGAAAAAAGTAAAGAGCTAAGAAATGTGTGGTGCATGACATGTAGGTGTGGACATGTGCCAATGGTATAGGCATATGCAATCTTTCTATTTTATTTTATTTTTATCTAAAATATGAAGCAAAACCGAAAGCTGCTGTGAGACCCACTTAATTTTTGACATTATTAGCTCAATGGACAAGTCCAACTAACGCTTGCTTGCTGCATCCTCTCATGCCTCCTTTAACCAAATATGCATCTTGAGGTTGACAATAATAGATATCTATTATTCTAGAATTATAAATGCATTCAGACAGACATTTCAATAATGACTACTTCCTAATCTTTTATAACATATTAGGATTTTCATGTGGATCCCACCACTTAATTTGTCTCTTAAGATGCTTAGCTGCTAAGCTGTACAACTCAAATTTCTACTTTAAAACAAAAAAAAAACAACTTATTTTTTTAATTTTTGGTGCCCGCGGATATTAATTTAACTTGGGGAGGGAGTTTGTTGCGTCTTGCCATTCTTGGGTCTATATAAAATGGAAAATGGGAAAAAAAAAATGAACTTTTTATCAATCGATGAAGTTAACTATTTACCTAAACAATTGTACAAAATTTTAAGTATTAAAATAAACTTATTTAAATCTCTGATATGAGTTGAAATAATACAAATTATTGGTCATGTTTAGATAATTTTTTAATTAGTAGAAGAACATAAAAGGCAAAACAAATCAAACTTCTTCCGTGAGTTAATCATAATTTATGTAACTTAATTTTTGGAGAAATTAAATAAAAAAATTATATAAAAGTTTAAGTATATAAATTAATTTTAATTTATGCGATAAGTCATTTTCTTTCTTATTTTATCCTCTATAGATACTTGTTAAAAGTCTTTGACTGTTATAAAGATAAAATCTACATAACTACTCTTTCATAAATGGTTTATTGTGATTCAAATATATGTTAGTCTCAATTAAGTGATAAAATGAATAGTTTGACCCACTCAAACAAGCAAAATTGTGACTACATGACTTGATCGTATTATTGGAAATGGTCTCTTCAAGAAATTCATTATATATTTTGGAGTAAAATTGTATCAAGTTCGATTACATCTTATAAGATTTAAATTTTGAGTTATTTAAAAATTTTAATTTTTTCAGAGATCAGAAATATATTTTATGAGAAGTAATCTTAGTTAAGATAATTAGAATTATTGTGAGTGGTAAAAAAATTAAATATTTAATACAATTACATGTTAAAAATTTTAATACAAAATCATTAAGTAAATTAGAATAATCACATGCTATTTAATTTATATAGTCGATAGTTAAAAATTTTAAGTTTGATGAACTTGACTTATTTATTCAATATAAAGCTCTTGTAAGGTTTAATCTATCCATTTAAAAGATTATTTTATCTTCAAAATTTTCAATTTAATTTTATAGTAAGGTTATTTAAAAGTCTTTATAAATGTATCTCTAAATAAGTTAATAGATTTTTTGTTTTACGATGACAGCAACAAAGTTTGAATGCAGGACCTTACAAAAATTATCTAATTGCCACTAGACTGATTTAAGTGGGTTAAGTTAATAAACTTCTTTTTTTAAAAAAAAAAAAAAAGAAGAAAACAAGTTAATAGACTTAAACTAACATTCAGGTAAATAAATTTAAACTTTTAAAGGAGTTAACAAGTAAAAATTATTATTATCATTATTATTAAATAGATTATAAATGTTTTAAAGCTTGCCTTTTAAAACTAAATAAGCTCTGGGAAAAGAAAAAACTTACTAAGTAAATGGGTTAAACTTGTCCTTTTAAGTTATAACTTTCCGATGAGTATCTTACGAAAACATCTTAATTTAGGATTTTAATTTAATTTATTATACAAGTGTTTTTAACAATTATATTTTTGTAATTTTTTATTTTGGTCCTATTTGGATTTTTTAAAATATTTTTTTTTTAAATTTTATCTCTATTTTTAAAAATTGAAAAAATCTATCTTTTTTTAATGTTTTCTTTACGAACTTACAAAGCAATTTACAATATAATTTTGTGATTTTTATACTTATAATTATAAGTAATACATCAACTATAATTAAAAAGAAAAAACGCTCTCACTATTTCTAAAAACGTGTCTTTATTTCCTAATACTTTCTTTCATAAATAAATAAATAAAAACTCATCTTTCTATAATTAATCCTGTGCTTCTGATATACATCTTTTTTACATGCTATCAAGAAGAGAAAAAAGTTTGTAAAGGTAAGTAAAACTGCAAATTTGGAATTTGGATCGGGTTCGTCGAAGAAAATAATTATTTCAAACTAAGTAAATTAAAATTATTTAATTATTTTTTATTTTAAATCAAATTAAAATTAATTATAATAAGTTCAATTTTTAGATTTTCTTTTTTAATCTAGACTAAATTGATAACTCATTCAATTATATTTCAGCTTTTAGATTAATCTGTTTAGATTTTTAGTAATTAAAGTTATCATTTATTTTTATTTTTAATTTTTTTATAAAATATATTTTTATTCTCCTATTTGACCATAGTTTCTATTTTTAATCTCTTATAATTTTATTTTATTTTTTATTTTCATAATTTATTATATTTTATTTTTATTTCATATATTACTTTTACCTATTGAGTGACAATCTAGTGAATTGAATTTGTATTTAAAAATTATTTATTTAATTTCTTATGTTATTTTTAACTGTTACAAACTTTTCTATTAATTAAAACTGTCAGAAATATTAAAAAAATTAAATCTTTACACCATATATTTTTAAATGATTGATAATATTATAAAAGTAAATATTTAAATTATCAAAAATTTGTAATAATTAAAAATTATCAAAAAAAACTTCAACAAAATTAAGAATGACTCAAAATTAAAAATTATTTAATAAATAAAATTAATGTTGGAAACTAAAAACATAACAACAATTTAAGAATGATTCAAAATAATAAAAAAAAATATGAAACTAAAAATAAAATTAAAATAAAATAAAAAATAAAAAATATATTTTATATTTTATTTATTATTTATTTATTTTATTAATTGTCTTAATTTGATTGTATTTGTTATGTAACTTTTATATCATTTTCAAATAAAGAAATTAATGAAATATATAAAATGATTATAATATAAAAAATTAATTATAAAATAAAATAAATTCTCTTACATTTTAAAAAATTATATAAAAGTAAAGTCTGAAAAAAAAATTTCTTTTCATAAAATGACTCAAATTAAAAGCATCTAAGTCTACTTAAATTAAAGTAAACAATCATTTTAGTTCTTAAAAATATATAATGTTATCGTATTAGTTTTTTTTAAAAAAATTTTAGTCATATTTATCTTTTAAATTAAAATTTAAAAAATATAATATTTCAATTAAATTTTTTAAAATTAAAAAAATATATAATAATATGATTCTGTATTTAAGAATTAAAATGATAATAAATAGTTAGATTTAAAGATTTAAGTATAACAAAGTTATAAACTTTTGGGAATTAAATTTTGATTTACTGAAACAAATTAATTTAAGTTGTATTAGTTGAGAAAGATTCATAAGTCAAACAAAATCAAATGAAATTAAACAAAATTCAACCGAAAACCCTAGAAACAAGTAGATTCAAAATTTTGGGTGTATTTTTTAAATAATTTTTGTCGGCACTTGGCAGAAGACGTGATACAGCAGGGAACAACGACGGTGTTTTAAATTGAACTTCACATTTTGGTTACCAATGGCTATGATTTTTTTTCTCCCCCAAACAGAGTTATCCGCCAAAGCAAACAACACGTCATACTCCAAATTTCATTATCATTCCTCGCATTGGGAATTTCAAGCCAACTCCAGGGGTATATTCGTACTTTGACTTGACAACACCTATTGTCCATATTCCAAATATTAATTGCTTTCACCAATGTGTTTTTTTTTTTGGTCGGTTTAAAGATTAGTTTTTTTCGGTATTCCAACTTAATTATCACACGTTATATAATATATATTTAATTTAATTCTATAAGTATTTATTTTAGAATTTAATTATTCATAAATTATAAATTTATATATTTAATTATTAAAAATTAAATCAATTTAATCTGATTCCACACATTAAGAATTTTAATTTTACCATAGTTAAATATGAATAGAATCCACTAGAGGCAACCTAAGGTAAAATAATATGCATAATATTATATATAAAATATAGATATTTTGTTTGACAAAAGATGAATTATTAATGTGAATATTATAAATGTAATATATTATTTTAATAAATAATTGTATTAATATAAAAAATTATTTTTTATAG
>JAMLFT010004366.1:0-19698 GCA_026544285.1 Pachyrhizus erosus | reverse complement strand
TAAAAATCTATAATTTTAAAAAAAATTATGTTTCTTTTTTATACTATAAAAAATCTATATGTTAACACTTCTAATAACTTATATATATATATATATATATATCCAATTACCTAGTTTAACTATTCTATTGAATTGAAAAAATGTTTGTCATTTTAATTAAATTATAATTTATTTCACTAAGTTATATATTTACTTAATGTTTTTTTTATTTTTTCATAAAGCATTTTAAATAACAATCACACAAATCAATAAAAATAAAAAATTAAGTCAACTTTATTAATTTTGAAAATAATATTACTAATCTATCAATTTTATTTTCATTTATTTATCATTAAATTGTAATGCACAGATACCAAATTTTTTTATTTATTTCAATAACAAGAAACAAAGATATCTGTAATCTTTAATAGAGATATATAAGGAAAATAAAAAAAATATTTTATAAAAATTATAAAATATCTTATATTAAAAATCATCAATTTCTTCAAAATCATGCTTTATAAAAAGGATCAAAAAAGTAAAAAATAAAATAAAAATATTTACACATGTGATCAGGAATTCGATTCTAATCTTTATAAAGAAAAAAAAAATGTATGCTGAGAGATCCCTTAAATAAATTTCAATATCTTAATAGATTAATCTTTAACTAAAAGATATTCAAAATTTAAAAAATAATAAATAACCTCATCTTAATAATTTATAATATTTATTCAAATGACACTTCAAATCATAATTAAATTTATAATTTATATCATATTACATATTTTTTTCTACTTTTATTATTATTATATTTATATTATTTACTTTTAATAACTTTTTATATTTAAATTAAATAATGAAAGTACAAAATTAACTATAAAATTTAAATTTAAAATTTATGATAAATTTAATATTTTAAATTAAATTAATTAAATTCTTTAATCCTAATAAATAAATTAATTAAAATTATAATAAAGATTAAAGATAGTAATTATTTTTATTAAACCCTTATAATTTAATAAAATAACTTGATGACTCAACTAAAATTTTTACCTCCAACTATTTTTTAAAATTCTAAATACATTATCAACCACTTTATAAATGCAAAACAAATATGAATTTAAAACAATCAATCTAGAGAATGGAAATTTCACCATCATCACATCTCAATTAAATATTTTAATATTATTTTTTAGAAAATGCATTTTACATATTATTTTTTAAATTCTAAAAAGAAATATCGTTCAATTATCTTTAACTAATATTATTTCTTACACAAAAACTAATATTATTTTTATCTTTATTTGTATATTTAAGCTTTTTAAATGCCTGTTTATTTTAATTTAAAAAATATATATCAAAATTTTAATTATTTATTATAAATAAATTTTAAATTTATATAAATAAAAATTTATATTATATAATATACAAATTAAGGGAAATGTATTAGATTAAGATTTTAAAAGACTATTTTAACATAAAAAAAAGTCTTGTGAATTTTAAAAGACTTTTATAGAAATGTAATTATTTATAAATGTTTTAAAATATTTTATTATTAAAATTTTATAATTTAGATTTTAATAAATTTATAATATATGAATTTAAAATTTTTTAAAGGACTTTTGATAAGATTTTAAAGGACTCTATGAATGTTTAGAAACATTCAAAATTATAAGAGTTAATGAAAAAAAAACAAATAAATCATAATATTTTGATAAAAAAATAAAAATTAATACAAAACTTTATAATTTTTTAGTAGTTAATTGATTTTAGTTTCATGTTATTTTAACACTTTTTTACATATCTAAAGTTATACTAGCCCTTTATGTATTATATATTTTTATTATTATTTTTTAAATTGAATAATAAGTTCAAAATTATGATAATATTAAAAATTTGTAGATTAATTTGATTAAAAATTTATCAAAAAAATTAAATTAAGAAAAAAAAGTAGAAAAATATTTTTTTACTTTATCACAAAAAAAGTATAAAATTAGAAAAAAAAAATTAATTACTCTATTAATATTACTTTCTTAAAGGAAGAAAGAAAAAATAATTATGTATATTGAGAAAAAAAAATTAAAATGAGAGAGTAAAAAGTCTTCAAAAATTTAAGTGAGATTTGTATGATTTTGAATATAATTTTTTTTTATAAATTATAAAAAATTTCAATTAAATATTATTAAATTTTGTTGATATAAATAAAAAAATAAAAATCTTGATTGAATATCTTAAATTTTTTATCTTATTTAAAAATATTAATTAAAATTAAGAAAGTTTTTATAAAAAAAATTATTTTAAAAAGATGGGCCAACAAACCCGGAATTAGTCAAGGTCAGAAACAAACCTTAAAATTCAAAACGGACGGGCTGTTATATATTATTATTCATATTTGATACATGACTTCATTATATTCGGATAATTAGAATATGTTTTTAATATTCTTATGTCGTTATATAATATAATAAGTTGTTGTATTCTAATTAAATCCTTATACCATTAATATATTTTAATTAATTTCTAATAATAAACAATTATAATTTTCTTAGAAATACATATATCCTCTGTAAGAGATAATTTTTTTTAATTATAATGAACAACAAAATAATTTTATATCAATTGATTTCGACATTTAGTAATATAAAAAGTATAATTAAGAGATAGACTTTTTTTAAAAAAAATTAATAAAAAAAATTAATAATATTCTCTCTACATACATAATAAATTATACTTTTATTTAGATTTACTTTATTAATCTTTTAATGACAGATAAGTCATTTTGCATTTTAAAAAATTATTCACTAAGAAAACAGAAAAAAAAATATTTACTTTACATAGCACATTAACAATTTACTGTAAATTTATAAAATAATCGTTAAGACCTTTTAATTATTGAAAATAAAATAAAAAAATATTTAATAATTATAAATTATTTAACCATTCCACTTTAAGCGATAAAATTGTTCGTCTAAAAAGAATAATAAATTAATAATTATCTGACCTTTACGAATTAAATTCATTGAAATTGAAGTACTGCTCCTAGGGTTCGCTTTCGCAGTTGAGATTTGAGAATTGAGAATTGAGATTTGAAAATGGCCGGTTTACCAGCGAAGCTCCGTCTCCAACCCACTGACGTCAAAGCCGCCGCCATGTGGGGCGTCACCGCCGCCACCGGTGCTCTCTACCTCATTCAGGTTAACAGCCCTTTTTCACCTTATGCCTTGTTTGGCGACGTTACATACTGATCTGAATTTTAGTTCTCCAATTTCTGTTTCTATGTATTCGGATTGCCTCGTATATTCTAAATTTATGGTTTTTATCGATTGTGTTTATTTTACGTCATGGAGCGTTTTCTTTTCCCTCGATCGCCCACGTAGCTGTCTCATTGATTGATTCTACAATCACGTGTTGGCGGCTGGGTTAATTGTGTCAACATTTGGATCTCTGTTTGCATAGTGCTATAATGTAATCTTAACTTTGACTATTTATTGTTACATTCATATGTTTATTATCCCATTTAAGGAAGTCTTCCAAAAAAAAGTGTAGGGATGGAATCCGTTTACTCAAAACAAATTCAGTTTTTGTTTGTGATGATGATGGGGATCTTCTGTCACAAATTGTACTCCTGAATTCCAACAAAATTGATTCATATGATCTGCTTTTGATGGGTGTCTTAGTGAGTGCACTGTTTGTTGAATTTGATATTCTCTCCTCATCACAGTAGAAATAAAGTAAATGCTTTCCCGTTACATGTTCACCTGCTTCAACTTCGCGGATGAAGAGTGACTGAGCGAGATAATGGTGCTTGGGCCTATAAAATTACCCCAACTCTTGGATATAGATCTTGATTTTATTGATGTTGGTTGTCAGAAACCTTTGATAGGGTCTGATTTTTACTGGTAAAAACAATGGAGACTAGCACATTACACAAATAGAAAAATGCAGAAATTAAAAGATAAATCTAGAGTTCTGCTGATACTCAGAACTTCTAGCCCAAACCTGTTCCCTTTTCCATTCAAATCATGGCTACTTGCACTCCCTATCCTTCCCTTGTTTACTGTCGTTTCTCTCGAACTGAATTCCAACCTCCATCTATTCCTTCACTGCTCAGCATTTGGTTATGCGCCAGATTTAATGACATGAATATTCCCCATATTTTCTATTTCCTCATCCTCACCCCATTTGTTTATTCTTCTACTTATTTTCCCTTTCTTGTAGCATATACCTCAGTAATAGGGGTATATGACCTTTTTTTAATCTCTGTATAACCTTACATGACGAATTTGTAGTTAATTATATTGAAAGGACCGTGGTAATGACTCCAAAGTCCAAACGGAATATACTTTGAGTGGGGTATGTTCGGTGCTTGAATAGAAGAGTTTCATGAGGCCCATTTTAGTGCTCTTGACCAATTTTTTGAGGATGTTGCTAGAAGTTGGCTTAAATATTTTGATGAATGTTAGGGCGGGAGACCTTCACATGTCTCCTATTGTGGGAAAGGATTTTATATTTGTTAGATTTACTCGTTAAAAAATAAATGGTCGTGACTTTTTCTTCCTTTTGCTTTTCATTTTTTATTTTTCTTTTCTCTTTTTCCATTTTATCCCTTCTGATTTCAAGCAAATGAACAATCAGTTCAAGGTTCTTTGTCACTGTCACAAAAAACAATTGCCACAACCATTGGACCTCTAACATCCTCCACACCTCGTCATCTTCCACCACATGTTTGGGTTCTGTTGGGTCTTCATGGCAAACCCTGTTGTGGTCTCGGTCCAGCACATTCTTCGTCACCTCCCTCACTCCTACATCAACCCCACCTCTCTATTGATCCTCAGCGCCAGGTTCGACATGGATCTGTTCCCCTCATGCACATCCTAGTCAAAAACCTTGTGAACTCCCAGACGTTGAGGCTTTGTTGGAGAGCACTTAAGTTTTGTTGTCAGCCCCCTCTTTGTCTTCCTCATCGTTGTGGTTGTGCCCTTTTGGGTGGATTTAGTTGCAGATTTGTTGGGTGTGTCGACCATGGGTGGTTGCAGATCCATGAGATGTAAAGTATCTAATCCCCCAAGATATTTTTGACCCGACCTGAAAAAAGTTGTCAACTTCAATATTGCACCATTATTTGTTTCATACGGAAAGCTAAAAAAAGAAGCAAGAATTTGAAATGCATCATAGTATGCTGGAACTATGACCCATTGGCCTCCGTGTTAGGATATACTAATCATTTTAACTTGGTTTCCAGATCTCATTATTTCGTAGGATCCAAAAACAGCGTGCTGCAGAAAATGATGATATATGAAAACAAGAAGTTTGTGGCAGAAAAAAAAAATCCACAAAAGGACATGTGTCCGAACGAACTTCAAATCTAAAAGTACAACTTCTCTCAGAACAAACTAATCACTGGAGAAGAAGCCGTTTTGTTTTTGTTGGCAATTTTTGATTTTTTTTTTATTGCTTTTGGAAGAATGAAATTCTTTGGTGGAGGGAAATGGAGAAGAAATCAGAGTCATCATTTTGTTTTTTGATTTTTGAAAAAGTTTTCTTATTGCTTTTGGAAAAATTAAGTTGAGGTGAAGGAAGATGGAGAAGAAGGGGCTGGGGTGAAAAGGGAACAAGTGTTGAGGAAGAAGAGTACCTGGGGAAGAAAGGAAGAAAAAATATGAAAAAGAACAAATCTAAGCCAAGATTAAAAAACTAGGAAATCTAACAGTATAAAATGTATTTCACGGTGAGAGACATGCTAAAGTCTAACACTCGTCTAAATATTTTTCATAAGATCTACCATCCTAGCATTCGTCTAAATATTCTTCATAAGATCTACCACCCTAGCATCCATCTAAATATTCTTCATAAGATCTACTACCTAGCATTCGTCTAAATATTCTTCCTGAATTTGTATTAATATCATGGCTATTCATGGATTTCTCTTTTTTGGTAATTTGTGTTCATGGGCGACATTTTGCTTCTATATGCATATTCATATCTGGTTTCTGGTTGATTCTGAGTGCAGTCTTATTTCATTTTTTGTTTAAATCGTGAACAGCCATGGGGATGGTTGAAGAAGACATTCTTGGAGAAGCCAGATCCTGAGCAAAAATGAGTTGACATATGAGAAGAGTGATTTGAATTTTTGGGTCATGCCAAGGATGGGTCAAAGAATAACAGTCGAATAATGTTATTTTCTGCTGAGGTCTTCTCGCACCTGTTATATGTTATGAATTTGGATATTAAATTTTATGTTCTGTGCTGGTTGTTTCCACCGGATATTTTCTGTTTTAAATCAACATCCTTCTTGCTCTATTATGTTGAACGAGCGAACTGTAGAATTTGTGGCGATAGCATTCTTTGCCGAGGATGACAATGCAAAATAAATATATTTGGGAATTATCACCTCTTTCTATAAAGGACCACAAGTTCTCTGGTTTGAAATAGTTGATAAGCTTAGTTAAAAGTAGAAAAATTAAGCACAAAATATGGCTAGAGGAGTAGAGGTGCTCAAATCTCTATTTTTTTAAAAGTACTTAAACATTTGGGTTATATAATTATATATGGTTGATATAATTAAAAAAAAGTATGCGCAATTATCTTTTAATTTTTGTCACTTACATATGATGTAATGATTTGTATTTATAATTTTTATTTCATATAATAAGTATATAATATGTTTTTAGTTAAATTATTTTTGATTTCTATATTTTTTAATTTGTTAAAGATTTAAATAACTTTTTAATTTGTATAAAATAAAGTGTTTTTTTAATTTAGTCATTTAATTTTTTTGTTTTAGTTATTTTAAAATTTTAAAATTTTTTATTATAATTTTACTTTTAAATAATAATATTAATTGATATTATAATAATAATTTTGATAGTCTAATAATTTACCATGTCTTAATAAATTTTGTTTTTAAATTTATATATGTTAAAAATAATTAATAATGTTAAATCAATCAATGAAAAATTTAAAAATACGTGTGATTGTTTTGTCAATATTTTTTTTAGTCATCGTGTGATAATATTTTTTAAAAATAAGGACTAAAAATAAAAAAATCTTTAAAAAGATTAAAATTATAATGAAAATTTTAAAATGACAAGTATTTTTGTTTTATTTTTTAAAAGTTAAAATATTATTTAAGTCTTTATTAAACTTAGATATTTTATTTTTAAAAATACTTAATTTGATTTTTTTAGTTGTCTAAATTTATGTAATATAATTTTTTTCGTTTGTTTTTACAAATGAATTCAGGCTATTGAATGAAAAATGAAAATGACATATATTTATAGTTATTAGATAATCAAATTAAGTTTTTTAATAATAAAAAAATTAAGTTGAATAAATAAAAGAGTAAAAAAGAAAATATATTACGTGAAATTAAACAGAAAAGGAAATTTATGTGGTTACACATGAAAATGGCATGTAAAAGAGTGGATTGCAAGTAATTATTTAGGTTATGAGGTGTTATGATTTATTTCATTTTATTATTTATTTAAGGATTAAATATTAATTTTTTTAAAGTACATAGATTAAAATTAAATTAAAATAAATTATAAGAACAAGTGTGTATTTTAAAAGTACAAGGATCGTATACTTGAATTTAATAAAAAAATATAATACAATGAACATTTGTTATTAAAAAATGTGTAAATAATAATATTATAATTACTAGACAAAATTTCATGAGTAATATATAATATTTCTCTAAAGAAACTTGGTGAGGGGTTTGTTGTTGCATTGTTTTTAGTTTGGATGGGGTTCTATCTGCCTGCTTATGCATTTGATTGGCACCTGAAGGTTATATAGTTTTGATAACTTTTTTTTCCACCTTCAAATTGAAGGATACTTCTTTTCCTTTTGTGGTAGAAATGAAAGAAGTGACCGCTACTGTTTTCCTTTCCAATTTGGGCTAATTCCTTGCATTTGCATGGCAGACACATAAGCTGATTCGGTTTGAACTCTTTACAGACGCCAAGTATCTTTCAGGTTCTACCGTTCTAAATTCCCTTAAAAAAAAAGCAAACAAAATAACACAAAAACCACTAATACCCCTACCTACCCTTATCCTCCTTAAAAACAAAATAACCTTTGCTTCACTTTAGACTTCAGACTCTTTTTATATAAAAATCTTCTCATTCATTGTCCTCTTAAAAATAGGATAATAAATTGAAAAATATATATAACCTTATGACCCCTTCCTATCCCAGGTTTTCACTGGAAAAGATAAGCATATCTTGTTTTCAAATTCAATAACTCTTTAAGTATTCTTTAATGATTTGCATTTAATATTTATAATTGTCAATTTTCAAAGACCAAAGGTGCTGAATAATTAATTTAAAAGAATTTTATGTAAAAATATAAATTTTGTGCATTAATACTTTAATACAGTACCATATATAATGACTTTAATTTTCATATACTCTCTATTAATTTTTATATATTAAAAAATATTTTTAGCCTTTCTTTTTTTTATTAAAATTCGTTTTGATATTTTAAAAAATAAATATCAATAAAAAGTCAAATGAGAAAAACAAATTTAAACTATTTTCATATTATCAACTGTGAAGTAATTTTTTAGTGATTATTATAAAAAATATATATATTCTAAAAAAGTTAACATTATCTGAATTAACGGATCGAGAATGTTCGATCCCCTAATAGAGAAGACGCAACACGAACCGTTGGATCTGCGATGATCCTCCGTTTATAATTCACAGTAGGTGTTATGTTGAGACTTCTTCTTTTCCTTTCACTGGCGACACCACCGCAGCCGCAGGACACAATAACAACCCATTCTGGTGAGGACTCACTCTCTTCTCTAATGTCCCTTATTTTCTGTATTTTTTTATTTTTCATTTTTTTTTTCTTCCTTTGGGGTTTTGATCTGATTGGTTTAATCAGGGGTTCGATGGAGAAGGAGTTGGTGGAATTGTACGAGGCCGCCAAGAAGGCGGCAGATGCAGCCATCTCCGGCAACGCCCAACAGGAGGAAAGCCGATGCATCGATGCGCTTGAGCAACTCAAGAAGTTTCCCGTTAATTACAAGATTCTCGTCAACACACAGGTTATTTTTCTCTTACTATTTTCTTCTTTTTCCAATTTTTTTTTTTGTGACTTTTTGAACTTTTCTTTTTCCTCGGTTTTGGATGAGGATGCTTGTTTTTATTATTGAATTATTTTTTGTGGAGAAATTGCAGAAATAAATTAGGAATTTGAGGTTTTGTGTTTGTGTGAAACAAGTGCATGCAATGTTATTAACTTGTGTGATATGTTTCGTATCTTATGATGGCTAGGGTTCATTTGAAAACAGAAAACGTCTCTCGTTGAATCTTGTACAATGTGGTCTGTTGTGTCTTATGTGCACTAAGAAATAGATTTGTATACTTATTTGGGTTTCTTTTTTTTTTCTTTTAGGTTCTGTATATTGCTTGTGGTAGAAAGAATAAAGAAACAAGTTTGTTTTTTTTTTTTTTTTGTGCGTGTGTTTTTGGGTGGTGGAGTCTGGAATTTCTGTTCAATCGTTATTGAGAAGGTTTCTTGGGATGATTAGGGTATAATATTTTGTGCATTAGAGTAATTGCGTCTTGCGGTTACAAGGGGTGGTAGGCATGTTTATTTATTTATTCATTTTTATTTTTTTTTGCAAGAGGCATGTTCAAATGTTAAGACAGTTGTTTTTTTGAGTTTTGATAATGTTTGGTTACAAAAGGTATGCTAGTGTTCCCTTTAACTACTTAACTCAAGTATTTTAGTATCGCTCTAAATGTTAGAACGAAGTTGAAGTTACCAAATGTTCCAAGGTCACTGTTTGTTTAAATCTATAAACTGTCCTTGTAGTTGGGAATTGGAATCTATTATTTGGTAGTGCTGGCTATGTAATTTCTGTTTGGATTTGGATTGTTTATGTTTCTAACAAAACTCCACAGTGTCATGTTCTGAGAGAAAATGACAAACTATTTGGGTGGAATCTGTAGACCCTGAACTCATAATGGACAATGGTGGGCCTGACACAATAAACTCTGGCTTTCTCTTAACATGACACTGTTATGCTCATTAGTAACAAGAGAGGACCCAAATTCATTTTTGACTTCTTGTTGTGCATAGTGCACTAGAGTATGAGGAAGTTTGAAAGCTTTATTTATCACTACTCCCACCTCCTCCACTGATATAATAGGTATTTAGTGGTTCCATTTTTCTCTGTTGCCAGGCAGAATGAATTGCTGCTGCTGTTTCATAGTTCATACCTTGGATTTTTGTTACCTATGACAAAATTGCTATGAGATATGTGATGGATATGGAATACATATTCGTTTGAGTTTGGAAGCATTGATTGGAAATGATTTTATTTGACATTGAAATCAAACTTCACGATTGGAACTCATTAAAAATAGAATTGATTTGATTTTATTATTTTACATTTTATCCTTAAAATATATTCCCCTTTCATTAAGGGCAAGTCTTAATGCAACAGTAAGTTGTGTCCTATCATGGGTTCAAACCTCTCCACTTGCAATGGTAAGGTTGCATATATCCAAGTACCCCCAAACTCCATGAGGTGGGAGTCTCGTGCACTGCCCTACCCATAATATCATTATTTGCCCCCCTAAATCTAAAGCTTTGAAATGTATGTGATTTTAGAAATATAATCATGTCCCAACTTTTAACATTTCCGAACTCGAGTTTTGGTTTTCAGATTAAATTAAATTAAATCCCATTTATTTTAGATCCCAATCAATCTGTTAATCAAATTATTCCTTCATAATTCGTCTTCTCCTCACCTCCTTATAGCCCTGTTTGGTAGATGAGAGAAATATTGTAGGTAGAAATAAAATGGATAAGTAAAAATAGGTGAGAAATAAAGTAGAAATGGAAAGTGTTTGGTTGAAAAGAAATAGAGAAGAGATGAGGAGAGAAATAGAGAGAAGAGTGGAAACAGGTGAGAAATAGTACAAGTAAGCCCCACCAATTTCAAACTTTATTCTGCTCTACTACTCTCTACCAAACAAGCAAAATTATTTGCATCTCTCCCTCCTCCCAATTTCCTCCAAACAAAGCTTATGTTTTCATTTTGAAGGAATTTTTGAACTCCTTGTACTTTTACTTCTCTCTTCAACTAATTTCATTTTGCTGTCAAACAATGGATGGGTTTGCAGATGTGAGTATTCTGTTTGTATGTAACAATTAGGCTCTTTCAGGATAAACACTAGTTAGGTGAATTGGTACTACGGAACTTTCTTTCTGTGTGATCCTTTTAGTGCATTTTCAGCCTTTTGGGCTAATACTCCGGATAAAGAACTTTGATTTGTATTTCCTTTTATTTTGAACTCGGTACTTGCTTGTTATAATTTCGTTCGGGTGAATCTGTGTGCATCCGTGCTTAGTATATATGTCCTTTGCGTAATAATTAGATTATAAGCATGCAACCAATATTGTAAAGTTTTTTTGTATCTTTTATTTTTTAAATCCAAGTTCGTGATCTATCTGAATGTTCTTTATTTTTTAATTATGTCCCTTTTATCAGGAGCATGCTACTGATATTATTTTTTTAATGTAATTTTCAGGTGGGCAAACATCTTAAAGTTCTCACAAAGCACCCAAGGCAGAAAATTAAGGCCTTTGCTATTGACCTAATTGAGATATGGAAAGGCATAATTATCAAGGAAACAAGCAAAAATAAAAATGGGGGCTCTGATAGTAAGGTTGAGTCGGCTAATGGAGATAGATCTAAAGCTGTGAAAATGCAAAAGAGTTCTTCGGTGAAGGTTGAAAAAGGTGAAACAGTCAAGGTTGAGAAAATTGATAGGAATGGTACATCAAAGTCAAGCTCGGAAAGTATGAAAAAGGTACAAAATGATGTCAAGAATGAGAAAATGGATCGTGCTGCAAGTGTCAAGGTGGAAAAGATAGCCAAAGAGGAAAAGCCAGTTTCTGGAGCAAAGAAAATGTCATCCAGTTCTGCCGCTCCCCCAAAGCTAAAAGCTATGATTAAATCTAATGATTCAACACGAGACAAAATAAGGGAACTTCTCCATGAGGCTTTATCCAAGGTTGTTGGAGAGGCTGATGAAGATCTTACAGATGTAGTCAATGCTTCTGATCCTATCCGTGTTGCTGTGACAGTGGAGTCTGTATTATTTGAAAAATGGGGTCCTTCAAATGGGGCGCAAAAGGTCAAGTATAGGTCCTTAATGTTTAACCTGAAGGACTCAAATAACCCTGATTTCAGGAGAAAAGTTCTGCTTGGTGTTGTTGAGCCAGAGCAACTGATCAACATGAGTACATCAGAAATGGCTAGTGAGCAAAGGAAGCAGGAAAATCAGAAAATCACAGAAAAAGCTTTGTTTGAATGTGAGCGTGGACTTCAACCAAAAGCTACAACCGATCAATTTAAGTGTGGCCGATGTGGTCAAAGAAAGACCACCTACTACCAAATGCAGACCCGCAGTGCTGATGAACCCATGACAACCTATGTCACTTGTGTTGTCTGCAATAATCGTTGGAAGTTCTGTTAGTGCAGTTTGATTGATGAGTCTCACTAGTGCGGCTGTCATCTGTTTTACTGATTTAGGGTATGAAGGTGCGAGTGTCATTATGGTTCCGAATTGCAGTCGTGCCAGAATTTTCTATCAGACTGTTTACATGTAGAAAATTTTTAGGCAGAAAATTGTACTTTTTATTCTTTTTTCAGTTATAACTCAAGTTTTCGCATTACTGTAGTTTGCTGTAACTTCATAAGTTCATCTCTTACAAAATTGCAGCAATGTTTTGTTCTCAGGTTCTACGCATCAGTAACTAAAGTACTTAACCTAATGACATCCAAGTTATACGATTTGATGACAAATGGTCAGCTAGAGCTAGGTTTTATTCAGAAACAGAAGTGCGATGCACTTAATTTTCTTGGTAAAAACCCAGTCAACCATTACAGCTGCACTAGATTCTCCTTAGATGACAATGTTGTAAGCCTGAAGCACACTGTTACACTGTTGTCACTTCTTCCATTAGGGATAAATTTTAATTTTGGGATCATTTTACCTTTTGTTGCAAGTTTCGAACCCTTTAAGTGCATCATCTGCCGTTCAGTTTCGAACTCTTACCTTAAGCTCACATATTTATGTACCCGAAGTTTGAAGATCTATCATCCATCTAAGATAACAGTACAAGAACCATGATAAACAACCAAACCTATTCTAACGGAACTTTTTTCAATTTAAGTTTGGTGTTCATCGAAAGACCTGTCAAATCCAAATTTAAGGAAGTGCGAACAATCCAAATGAATCAGATCACACCTAAAACTACTGAACTGTCTTAAAAATATTTTGAATTGGATCAATTTTTATCTTGGAAAGTAATTCGGTGCACCGTTTTACTAATTAAATTTTAAATGTTGTCTACACTTTTAAATCACATTTTTTGAGTAAGCTAAAATAGATTAAGTTGATTCATTTTGTCATACCTAAGTAGACAAGAACTAAATTCACAAATTTTCAAAGGATGGAAGCTTAAATACATTAATTTGAAAATATAAGGATCAAAGTTTGGTTGAAAATAGAAGATTAAAAACACATTTTTTTCAAAAAATTATTAAGAGAACCTTTTTGTGGTTTAATATCAATTTCAATTTGTTTCCTTCTTTTCCATTTTAAGTAATCAAAAACTAATTTTCAAGGCAACATGTTCAAACAATTAGACAAAAACACAAAATTATAATCTATAAATCAAATAAAGAGCCTCCAATAGGTAAATGATAATGAGATGAATTAATAGCACCAAATTTATGGTCATTCACAAATCGATTCAAATTAGATTTAGGGGAAAATGAAATATGAACTAATCAATTTTCATTGGTTCAAATTTCTTAAAATTCTTTTAGACAACTTGAACCGAACTAGTTCAACTAAGAATGGGTTGGTTAGGTTTGGGTAAATCAAATCTTCTTATATACAAAAATGAAAAAATTAGTTTTGATGGGAAAAAAACATTTAATTGAATAGATGCACACAATACTACTTAGTAACATAATACCCTAACAATAAAATTGGAAACAAACCAAAAAGGAAAATTGATCTCAAAATAGCAAAGGATTTGTGAGTTACTTAGGTAGTCTTAGGTTATGGGTAGAAAAATAAATGGAACAAAAGAAAGAAGAAAAGGAAAATAGAAGAATAAGAAAAAAAAAATTGAGAAATGGTAGAAAGGTGAATGAAAGGACAAATATGTTGAGAAAGTGATTAAACACACTGCAATGCAAAGAGGAAATAGAGCACCCTAACTTTAGGAAATATAGCAATATTACATTGGTGAGGAACAAATAAGATGCATTTGGTATCACAAGAAAGAAATAAAGAACAAAAATGCACCTTTTGAACCATGTATTTGGTCTCATAAGAAAGAAATGAAGAACAAAAGCACACCTTTTGAACCATGATGGAGTTCGTGTTGTCGTGAAAGGTTGTCAAAGTGACTATAAGGAGTGACCGTCTAATGGCAAATAACTAAGCAAGTGAATTAGAGGGTGTTGTGGGCTGAGTTGTTGAGGTTGGGGATATTGATTTAGGGCTAGGGCATGTGAAGTCGCAAATAAGTTACATGGTCACAACAAAACACACACACTTACTGAGTTTACTTTACTCAATAAGTATAAAATATAATAAAATATTAGTAATATAACATATATTGTTGTGGGTATCAAGTCATCAAGTTTGCAAAGTATGAATCTAATACTTGAACCAACCAATGTCAAATTTGATTAATTTAGTTCGGGTTAGACTTGATTAGACTAAATTTTTTGAAATTTAATTGATTTAATTTGGATTTTTGAGTTCATCATAATGGATCAAACTAATGAACGCCATTATTATTGATTTTAAACCATCAACTTAAACTATTAATTTGTTTCAAAGTTTTCAAAGCACCAAACTTCAATTTGATTACAAAAATAAAAATGAAAATTATTATAGCATTTTATCAATCCATTATTAATGTTTGTCATAAATTGTTAAATTATTTATATAAAATGTTGGGTTAAACATGTTTTTATTCTTATAAATATGAAAATATTCATTTGTAGTTCTTTTATTTTTGATTGTTGGTTTTTGGTCCTTTATCTAATAAAATATGTCAAAAGTGAATGTGATTATAGATTTTGTTAACCACTTTGATTACTTTGATGCTAATTTTAGATACATTGACTCTAATTCTAGTAAAGTTAACATTGTTCTCCTTTATCCTATTTTTTTAATGGTCAATTGATTCATCACTTATTTTAAATAGAATTCACTTTTGATATATTTTATAAAATGAAGGTTAAAAAATCAATAATTGAAAATACAAAGGCTAAAAATAAATATGTTCATATTTATATGGACTAAAATGTTTAACCATAAAATTTTTATTTAATATTTATATAAAGTAGGATTTTACATGCTAGCTAGTCCTATTTAAAAATGAGTGTTCTATAGAATTGTTCATCTCAAACATGCTCAAGGCTATCACTAATTACATCATGACAATCCAATGAGAACAAAGAAGAAGTAAATAAAGATGAGTCTACAAAGCCAACCACAACGGATGGGTTTATGGTGGGCTATGAAGTCTAATTTAAGGAATTAGAGGATGCAAGTTTTGGTAGAGTTATGGATTTATAGGGTCATAATTGCACACTCTCACATATTAACTCTTATTTTAATTGTTAAAATATAGTCTTGAACCTTTTTTTTTTTAAAATAAATATAGTCTTAAATCTTAAGTTTATATATATATATATAGTAAATTACACTCGTATCTCTTCAAGATAACATTTATTACACTCGAACCTTCTGCCTAAAATGTTCTTACAATGACCTCCCTTAATGTGCAAATGTTACTAACAGTGTTAAATTTTTTTGAAATTCTAAAACTGTCTTTGTGTGACCTAATCCTTCATCTCCCTCGTTTCCCATCATTCACCTGCCCCTATCCATGCTCAAAACTCTCAACCAGCTACCATTTTCCCTATTAATCATGTCTGAACTTGTTTTGCTTTTCTCTAAGGTAACTTCCCCAATCCCATCCTCTTTACAATGCAATTTTCCCTCTTTCTCTTTCCTTATCCCAGATTCACCCCTTTTTCCTCTTCCGCATAAAAACCATGAGCGTTCCTTTGCCATCTGTGGCGACGATGTGGACGTCGTGCACAGTTACACAATGACACGAGCTAGAGCACCAGATTCTCATTTTCAAGTACCTTAAAGCAGGTTTATCAATTCCCCTGACTTGCTTCTCCCCATTCATAAGAGTCTCCAATTGATGTCTCACCCATCTTGTGAGTAATAAAGAAAACCTCTTTTTTCTCACTTTATTGCTTGTTTTGAACTTTCTGCAAGCGAAGTTTGAGTCTTTTGGTTTTTCAGTGGGTTATTATGGACTATTGTTTGTTCTTTTAATTTCAAAAATAATATTCCAACTTAAACAAGTACAAAGAGAAAAATTGTCTAAATTTTTTATTAAAAAGACACATGACAAGCATGCGACACATTCTCATTAACAGAATCAACTCTATAACGACGCAAGAGGTGTTCCCACAATGAAGTTTCAGAATTATAAAAACATTTTAAGCAGAAAATTCAAGTGTAATAAGTGTTATCATGAGGAGTATGAATATAATTTACTCACATATATATTGTCTTTAGAATATATAATTAAAATTTAATTAATATTAACATATCTTTTTTTGACAAATCCTTGAAAAGTTTCAACACATAACTTTAAAGTTTAAGTTAATTATTCTTGACATTTATTGTTAGATTTAATAAACTTTAAAAATTATAGCATTACATTTATAAATGATTATACTAATGTTTATGTTCTCAATGTAATATGGTTATTGAGTTGAAAAGGAAGAATAATGTTAAAAGTAATAAAATTATTGATCATAATATATTAAAAATTAAAAATAAATTATATGTAATTATTTTATTTATATACAATAATAAATACATTATTTAATTGAATTACACATTTAAAAATATCTTAATTTAAAATATTTTTATTATCTTAATCATTAGTATTATTTTTTTTAGTCATGTCAGTACTAAACTAATTAGAGTTAATGGTAAGAAACAGAAAGAATACAAAAGAAAATGTAAAGATTTAAAAATAACAAAAATTTTGCAAGGACTAAAATTAGATAAAATCATATTTTTGGTCTTAAAAATATTTAAGTAATTTAAGAATATTTTTCAATTAAATTGCAGCAATTTATTTAATTAATATTTTTATTAATTTATTGATTTTACATTTAATTAGAATATGGGTAGCAAATGCAAATATTAATATATAAGTAATTAGCATGTATAGAAATGATAATTAAAATTATTATCCACACAAAATACAAGTATGGTGTTGAGTACAAACATGTTTTCAAATGAAGGTATGGGATAAGTATTATATTACCTTATACAAATCATATTTGTTGTAATTTCTACCCATACTTATTTTTATTCTTATTAAATTTTACGAGTAAATCTCAAGATGCACATTCATTTTTATTGAATAGATATTTATCCTATTTATTGTGAGGATTTTTTTCATAGGGTTTAGATAAGATTATCAATCCTAATCTCTCCCATATTGCTTAGAAAAGATTGTTAAAATTAATATAAAACATAAATGTGCTGAATTAATATATAGTATATAAAAATGATATTTTGGTAAAAAAAAATAGTGATAAGATCAAAATTTTAATTATATATTCTTTTTTAAAAATAAATTACTTTGTGCAGACATTAAATCAATTCACTTATTCTATTAAAAATTAGTGTGGATAATTTTCAGATTATGAAATCATGTTTATTTTTTATTTGAATATTGTAATTGAAAGCTCTAGACACGGATAAACCAAAAAAATGTCACATTCGTTTTGAAATAAATTTAATTTCTATTGAGTATTATAATATTAAAAACCTTAATTTATTTTTAAAAAATGATGATAAGAAATGAAAACAAAAGAAGTTCACATCCTACTAAAAGTGTTAAATTATATTAAAAGATAATATTAGTTTTGAAATACATGCTTATATTTAAAATATTACTGATAATATTTGTAATTATTGTTTTTATTTAGAGTAGTTTTTCTAAATAAATTTTACTCAATTCTTATTGAATATTAATTATGTTAAAAATAAATTAAATAAATTAAATAAATTATCATATTATATATTTATTTATTTATTGAGAGTGAAATATTAAATATATTTAATCATAAAATTTGATAAATAATTTTTTATAATCAATAAGAAAAAATAAAATAAAAATTATGAATTATATTAAATTAAACTTTAAACTTGGGCTAAGATCTCAAAATTTCTCAATAGCGTAAAAGTGGTTAAATAACGAATCTGAAGGGAAACCCGAAAAACAGGGCATTTATGTAATCCCAAAATCTTACTCTTTGCTGACGATCAGTTTTAAGCTATGCTGTCAGCATGGATGAAATGAAAATGCAGCAAAATCACATTGAGAATTTGAAAATAATAATAATAATAAAAAAAATGCAGCAAAATTACATAATTATGTGTACACGGTAATGTAACACAAAAGCTCATTATTCTCTTGATAGGTTTATTTATTTCAACTGTAGTAAAATAAAATTCACTGGCTGTTGTTTTTGAGTTCCGTAAGAGCTTGGAACACTCTTGAGCTTCTTTCAAATATCTGAGCCCTTCGTTTATAATCCATAGGCTCTTTTCCCACATCTTCACCCATAATAGCTTCCCTCTCTAAACACTCCAATATTTGCACCACTCCTTTCCCTTCTCCACATTTGTGCTTAAACTTTGCCATTCCACTCTCTTCACCTTTTTCTGTCTTCATCTCAGCTTCCAACTCTTTCTCCAACTCTCTATACAAACTCCAACTTGCACATCTCACCACAAAGCCATTACCCTTTCTCTTTTGTTCTAAATAGGAGGAGGTATGGTTGTCCACAATGAAGCTCAAACTCCTCACCTTAAAAATCAAAGGATTTTGATTTTGACATGAAACCACATGGTTGTTGGTGTTGCTCAAAGGAAGAAGAGAGGAGTAGAGTTTATGTGTATTAGCAAGGCAACAAGACCCCTTCATTTTTGGCTATGGTTTTTGGAGCAAGAAGACCTTGTTTTTATATTTCCAGAGTCTCCACTTGTGCTGGTGTTTGTGTTTTCTATGCCTTCTATTGAAGGTTGTATTTAGAAAAACTTGAAGGAAAAAACGTTTTAGGTGACAAAAAGTCAACTAGTCTCTGTTTCAACGTAAATATTAGTATAGTTTTGAGAGGCTGAGGTTTTAAACGAGGTGGAACCTACGTGTTTGAAATTACAAGTGTGTGTGTCTTCTTCATCTGACAAAATTGTCTAAATGTTTGCTAATGGGTATGAAAATTTGAGCCGTGCGCAACGGTGTTTTCTAACCTTTGAAAGATGTAGTCTTTGTTACTTGCAAGCCACAACCTTTTGAAATTAGTGCAACAAATTGGAAAATTCATCCATGATATTATCCACTGTACAGACTTAATTATTATTACATCATTTTTTGTTTATAAGATATAATTTTTTTTAAGATATTTATTCTTTTATATAAAATCAAATTTATATTAAAAAACATTTTTAATTAAATAAAAGATAAACTATATTGATATATTTAGAAGAAAAAGAATATCATTAATGATTATTGTATTTTTATATATATATATATACACTTAAAAAATAAATT
>JAMLFT010004365.1:0-19733 GCA_026544285.1 Pachyrhizus erosus | reverse complement strand
TAATTAAATTAATTAAAAATTATAAATTTTGTAAATTTCACTTTATATTTAATAAATTTTACTTATGAATTTATGACTTCTAACAAATTTTAACCAATAATAAATAATGTATAAAAAAGAGTATCATAAAAAATATATTACTAACCCTATTTTTCAACGACTGAAAAATAATATTTTTTAATAGATTAAAATAATAAAATTGTCTTACAAATTAAATTTGATGAATGAAAAATTAAAAAGTTTTAAATCACGTACAATTTATCTTTTTTTTTTATCATCATCTACACAAAAATCATAAATTAATTATAATAAATTTTTTTGTCTGATTTTCAATAGATTTTTTGAACCCATTGTTGCATACATTTATAACTTAGCAGACTTTTCCTTTTATAGAAAAGATAGAGTCATTGTTTGATGTTGGCATAGACCATGTTATTCTAAGCTGAAAGTAGGTAGAGGCTAACTTTTTAAGTCCTCCACAAAATTAATGCTGCTAAAGTGCTACTCCCCATGAATTTTGACCTAAGTTTCAATGAGCTTCTATCATGATCCCTCCCTCGTGCCAAACCCAACCCCCTAGCCCCCCTCTGCTCATAAGAGAAAAAAAGGGGCACACAAACATAGTTTCATGTTTAATGGGTAATATATCACTTTCATAATGGTGAAAGTCAACTTAAGATCTTTCAAGTTAATATTTATTACATATCATATTAATTGTAGTATCAATACCTTTTCAACATCATTTAAAAACTTGCATTTTATTCTATGATCAGAAAAGGATATTTTGAGTTTAGTGATGTTTAGGATGCTTTCTAGTTAGTGACATCTTTTCCTAGTATATGTACTCTTTATATCTTTATTCTGTATTCAATGAATCAAATTACTTGAAAAATAATCTTAAGAAAAATATTTCAATGCTAAGTTAATTAAAAAAAATGAAAAGTTTCGAATAAGGTATTATATCCATAATTTACATTCTATCTATCTTGTACCTTTTGAAATATATACCTTACATTATAATTTTTATTTGTTATTTCATTATTCATATTTTAACTATATCTATATTTTCCATGCGTACATTGTATAAAAACTTTAAAAACAGATCAATCATAAATTGTTTTTAGCAATTATCTAATTCAATATTAATTTAATTGATGCAATATTACTTTATTGATATAAAAAATAAATTAAAATTAAAAATATACATAATTAAAAAAATTTGTTTTAAAAGTTATTTTAATTAATGGAATGTTATTTTATTAATATATTATAAAGACTTAAATATATTTTTAGTCTCAATAAAATAAATTTGATCTTATAAATTTTTTTCTTTGTTTTTATCATGCTAAAATTTGAAATTATAATCTTAGTTCCTATAAAATGAATAAATTTTAAATTAAATTTTTGTAAAATATTTTTCTTTAGTTCTAATATTTCTAAAATCTAAAATTACTAAATTTTGTTCTTAAAATTTATTTTAAAGTAAATAAATAATATTTATTTTAAAAATTTAATCTTTTTTAAGTATCACATATTGACATTATATCATAAACATTAATAGATGTTATCTGAAATGGTCATTTAATTTTTCGTTAAAGACATAAATCGTTAACAAGTGTCATATAATAATGGGAATCAAAAATAAAATTTTAATTTTTAAAATTAAAAAAATTATACTCTCTTTGTCTCATTTTAACTATCTTGTAAAAATAAATTTGTCTTAAAATAATTATTATTTAATTTTTTATTGTAATATTAATTATTTTTTTATTTATACTCTTAATATATTTTTTAATACTATTATTATTATTTTACATCATGTTTAGTAAAATCAATTAAGATCAAAATTAATTTAATAAAATTATTATTTCTTAAATGAGTTTTTTCTCTATATAAAAAAATTTAAAACGATAATTATAATAGGAAGGAAGGAAGGAGTATATTTAAGTCTATTATAAATATCTTATTGTAGTTAAGAGTGATTAAAAATCTTGTTTTTTGTAAGGGAAGAGGAATAGTGATTGGGTGAAGGTGAAGGGTGATCTTTTGCTGGTTCGTAGTATCAAATTCAAACTGCATCTTAAAGCTGATGTCTCCATATATATATATATATACATATATCATACAAAGCTGCATTGAAAACAAAAAATAATGTATACTGTATTTTAAGGTTTTAAAAACAGTTACCGATTACGTCTTTGTAAGTGCAGCATAATTATATAGACTACATTTATCTGTAATTTTTTGCAATTATTATCACGATTCCAATTTTAAACTTTATTTTGTGTTTTTATAAACTATAAAGTGAAACATATTGAAATTTTCAAAACTAGACACGATTCTCTTGTCCATATTGTTCTAAATTTATGATTTTGACATAAAAATTAAAAATATATAATTAATACTGTATTTTATATTTTATAAAAATTATTATATATTTTTTTAATATAACACCTCTAAGTTCATTTCAATTCTTATACAATAGATAAAATTTTTATTTTAAAAATGAAATAAATTATGTATATTGTCTTTTTGTGACTATATGTAGCCATATTATACTTATTTTATAACATTTTATAAACTTCTATATCTACTCAATTTTTCTATAATTAGTTATAATTATAAAAAAATGATTTTTTAAATTATTTTAATTAATAATTAAATTATTTCAATTAACATTAATTGTAATAAAATATTCATAAATCGTTATCAAAATAATAAAATTAAAAATAAACATACATATTTTTTATTTTAATCTACAGTATTTTATTAAGAAAAACATAACTATAAAATTTATATCAGTTCTTATAATATAAATTGATATTTATATTTTAAGAATATTTTTATTTATTCACTCCACAGAAGATGTTAAAGATATATAATAAAAAAAATTAATATTTCGTTGATACTACAAAATGAAACTAAAAAGATCAAATAAAATGGCACGGAAGTAGTGTTAAGCTTTTTGACAATTACCAACATGTTAATTAAAAAAGAAAAAGAAAAAAAAAAAAAACCTTCTTTATGGCTGAACCTCAAACGTTATTTTCTCAGAAAGAATAACAACCCACTAACTGTTGCCACATGTTTGTGTGTCTGTATATATAGTGAGAGAGAAAGGTCGGTTCCAACTTGTGGAAAAATGAAAGTTGAAATCACTGCCTCTCATTCCCACTCAACTTCTCAAACTTAGCTAAGCTACCAAAAGCACAAGGAACAAACCCAAACAAGAGAATAGCAGTTCACAACTCAAGAGGTTGTTGAAGACATAGTGTCAGTGTCAGTGTTATTTATGGTGTCCCTCAACCCAAACCCACCTCATACTTTTCACTTCTTCGACCCCTCCAACATGGAGGATCAGAATAAGAAGGTCCGAAAACCTTATACCATTACCAAGTCCAGAGAGAACTGGACCGACCAGGAGCATGACAAGTTTCTCGAGGCTCTTCACTTGTACTTGTTCTTTTTTTCTTTTCCTTTTGCTCTTCAATATATGATCCATTCATGGTGTTGGAGTTTCTCTTTGCTCTTATGTTTCAATTTATGATACAATATAAGAGTTGTTTGGATGCTGTGTTTTTGTTTTCTTGGTCATGAAGGATGAATTTTGGGTTCTGTTAGTGCAGGGATTTTGTGTTTGTGATTTTTGCTGCAGTGGAGACTCTTTTGGCTTTGGGTTGTGCTTTGGGTTCCTTTATCAATTGGGGGGGTCTAAAAATCTTTTATTTTTTGCTGTTTGTTTTTTCTTGCTGTGGTTTTTACTTTGTGTTTTTCTCCTGACTGATATCAGATTCGACCGTGACTGGAAGAAGATTGAAGCATTTGTAGGTTCAAAAACAGTTATTCAGGTAATTTTAGACAAGTAAGAAGTGGGCCTGCAATTTGGGGAAACTTATCCAGTCTTAATGTCTTCAATTAATACAAGGTTCTAAGATTATCTCAAAAAAAAAAATGTAAAATACTAGTAACCCTCTTCTTAATACATTCTTTTCTTTAAATATTTTTTTGTAGTTGAAATTTATTAAAAATTATAAAATTTTGTTGGCGGTACATCTTATTTAATAAATCTTTCATGATTTTATAGTTTTTAATAAATTCTAAGAAATATTAAAGAATGTAGCACTTTTTTTCAAGAATTTATTTGTCTAAAAAAAATTCTAACATAGTTGGTAGGTAACTATATTTCTAAAGTATATTGATAACATAGTATGTCGATTTCTAACCCTGCGGACGGATAAAGCTTTGCTAAGACCACCTTTACCCACTGTAGTGATTTTTCCACCTTAAAAGGTTCGGGTTCTGGTTGTTGGTTGGGGATATATAATATACCTTTGGTGTGCACACTAACACACCAAAAAAAAAAATCTCTGAAAAACATTAAAGGTTGACATGATAGTTTCCTGAAAAATGCCAATTGAAACCCCAAACCTGAGTTCTGCATGTTGATGAACTGATGACGGTAAATTCTACCCATAAAATTATGTTTTTGGCTTTTAATAAATATCAACCAATATTAGAAAACTAATTTTATTTTTTCTCCACCATATCAATACTGTAGTCTTCTTTGTATGTTTTTTTCCAAGTGAAATACAATTTATACTATACTTGCTGTGTTTTTCCTTACAATCCTAGGGGCAGGGGGTGCGATGTTCATCATTTTGTAGTGAAATACAGCGTAGCTTTTCTTTTTCTTAATATATTTGATCCTTCAATAAAAAACTTCAGAACTTATTGTTTGCTCCACTTCCTCTTTTTGGCAGATAAGGAGTCATGCACAGAAGTATTTCATTAAAGTTCAGAAGAATGGCACAAGTGAACATGTACCTCCCCCTCGTCCAAAAAGAAAAGCTGTTCATCCATACCCACAAAAAGCATCCAAAAATGGTTTGTGTGGCTAACTTCATTAGTTCATTTCAGCTATCTGTGACCTTAGTCAATTTATGAAAAACTCTTTCACTGTTTGCATTTTATCAGCTCTTACTATATCCCAAGTTGCGCGGCCATTGCAATCTTTATCTGCTTTATCTGAATCATCATACATTTATAGGCCAGACTCATCATCTGTGCTTAGAACTCCAATTAGCAGTGTGCCATTACCATCTTGGGGTTATAATGTCACACCACCAACCGGTCTTCCTCAAGTGACTAAAGGTTTTCTTTAGCCTGAACTCTATTTTTTATTTTTAAAAATCTTTAATTATGTATTTACCTTTGTGTATTTATTCTATGACAAATCTAGAAATGTGGAAATTTTGTTAACATGAATTTTCATTTTTATGGTTAGATAATATGGTGTTGAGTAAACAAGCCAATCCTTTCAATTACTGCTTTAGCAGTAGTAATGAGAATACTCCTACGGGTTGGCCAAGTGGCAAACAGACAGATCAGGGCAACCAAGGCAATCCAAATATAGGTAGGAATGCTTTTTGGACTCAAATTTTTATTTGATTCAACCTGAAATTGGGTGAAAAGTGTGAATAGTAAACTCAGGATTATGATAAACTTTTATGAGTGTATATAGTTTTAAATTTCACATATTCATTTATTTCCATAACTACAAGTACCTTACCTCTTCTTGGTTGTGTTATAATAGCATTTTGGGTTTTAGTTTAATTGAATTAATTAAAACAACAGAAAGAGTTTATATGAAATATGCATTGGGAATGTCACGGTGTTGCTGTGCTACCTGTTGAAGCTTTCTTTTCAAAAAAGTAAAATAAATTAAAATAAAATATCTCCAAGGTTCCATTTGTTCATTTAAAACAATTTTCCAAGACCATGCAGAGCATAGCCAGAAACCCTTACAAACAATCCAGAAGGATGCAGAAAGAAACTAAATAAAAGAGCCATATAATAACTATTTGGACAGGGAGCTAGAGGTAAGAGTTGGTTTAGGGTGTTGACTACTGAGGAGTTGGAACGTGGCCCTCAGAATTCAGCTCATGCATTTTGATGTGTTGTTGGCACTTCAAGAAATGAGAGGGCCAAACAAGAAGTATTAAATGTAACACCTTCAAACCTTATAAAAAGTAAGAGTATAATCATTACTCCATTCTGAATTTACTACCTGGGTAAGCAGCACATTCAAATACGTAATGTCAATCTTTCAAACATTAATACTGTAGTAGTTATTATATTAATTTACTATTGTTAACTCATTCTTTCTCTTCTATAAAGAGAAATGTTTAGTAATATTAAGTTCACCATGATGTGTAGCATACAAGATGCCTGGTTTTCCACTGCTGTTCATCTGTTTTATTAGCATGCTTATGATTCTTTTCATGCTTGACAAATTCACCTGTCATATCAAACAGTTATGCCAGATTTTGCACTAGTCTATAGCTTTATTGGCAGTGTATTTGATCCAAATGCAACTAATCATCTACAGAGGCTGAAACAGCTGGACCCAATAAATGTGAAAACTGTAAGTGACTGCAACCTTTTTTTCTTTGGCTCCATAGCGTTTTATTTTTCTTTTCCCTGTTTTTTTATGGTGACTTGGTGAGTGTCCAAGGTTTGAGCTATCAGACTATACTTGATAGGAATTCTAATGTTTATAGCTTAAATTAATAGGCCAATGAAGAGGATTTATATTTTTTTCTTTTCCAGGTATTGCTATTGATGAGAAACTTGTCCATCAATTTAAGGAGTCCTGAATTTGAGAATGAAGTAAGTTTTTTTTCCTAACATAATGCATTTCTTCTCTTGGTATTTTTTTGACAAACATAATTATTTATTGCATTTGGATGCCTCTTTCATCTTTTGATCTACTACTTCATTTACTATAATACTATAATACATTATGATGTTTGTTATGTGAGGATATTTTCAATTTTTTGTTGATGTTAATGCAATCAAATATTGATTTTGCAATCTTGGTATTTTCCCATTGGTTACTGGATAGAGTGTAAAGCTTAGATCTGGGACTACAGAGTTTTTTCTCTTACACTTCGTTTGATAGTGTTTACGATGCCAAATTGATCTTCGATTTTATTTTTTTTATATTCATGCTTTCTTCGCACAAAAAAAATTTCAGCCGTTATATTTGCCTATAGTTTGTGTTGAATGTCAACTAGGTAACATTATTTAAGACTGTCAATAATAAAATAAGTGCTTTCAAACTCATCTCTGATATTGTATATTGTATCTGACTTAATATGAAATTCATTTATAGCTGTCAATTTGCACTTTCCTCAGCAGATAATGGATCTTATTCTGTTAAGAGAACAATTCCTTGGCACCATGTTTTCTACATGTCACACAAATCACAGATGCTATTTTCCCATGCACATACATGTGCAAAAGTAAGGAAAAGGTAGCCAGTCAGCCAATTAAATGGCAGATGAATGACTTTATAAGTTTAATTAATAGATCTTACTTGAAGCAGTATTTAATAAACTATATTAAATACTTTCAATTTCAGTTACTTAAAAATTAAGTTTAAATGGTTTTGGCACTTTCAAAATAATAATAATTTTCTCTTTATTAAACCCATTCTACTTTTGTTTCCTCAACTAGTGTCCTAAAGGCACCCAATAGCATTTTTTCAGCTGCATTTTATTCCCATGTTCTGTGCTAGGATAGAAGAATAGAATAAAGAGTACTAGTTAGGATTTGTTAGGGACTAAGGGTAGTTAGTTAGTTAGAAGAGACTCAATTAGATAAATAGAGGGCTAATAGTAGAGAAAGGAGACATTCAAGAAATTGTATTTTGGAGAGAACCGAGCAAGAGCCTCTTTTTTTACTTTTTCCCTATTCAGACTCCTTCATTCAACAAAGTTGTTACCTCCATTTTGCTGTTTTTAATCAATTTTGCTACCTTCAGATTTGGTTTCATAACAAAAGAAGAAAGAGGTTAATGTTCAAAATTAGCAGCGTTCTCCATGTTTTCTTGCCACAAGTTTTTATTCTCCTATCATTTTACTAAATAAAATTTTGGCATCATTTATTGGCTTATTGCATTTGACTTTCCACAATATAACATCATAATATATACTCAATGATTCACTTTTCGCCAAACATTCGGAATTAATGCAGAGAATGATGCTGTCATTGTACAATGCTAACATGGAGAAGGCAAAATCCGGGAGTCATCTAAGCCAATCCCTCACGGACAGATCAGAGAGTGCTGTCTTATCTGCTTAAGGTGTTATCAATGGTTTCACAGGAGCATAGATTTTAAATATTTTCCAAAAACACAATTAGCTTCCCTCTCAGCTAAGACTAACTCCAAATAGTGAAATATGGGGCAATAGAGGGGTAAGGATTACAGGTTTTACTAACAGTTGGTAGGGTGCAGATATATACTTGCATGTGCGCACGCGTGCACATGTGTGTAATTTACTGTTCTTTATAGGCTTATGTGTGTATCTTATAAACATGGTTGTCCTAGGAATGCAGGATAATGAGTCCTGTTAAGGTAACCTGGAGGCTGAACTGTACAGAATATTGAGAGCTTCTGTGTGTAATGTTGTGATGCTTTATTCTACAATTTAGTATACAAGAGCAGTGCTGTGACTTAGGAGGTGCTGCCTGTGTTGTATATAAACCAAAACCAATAAAGAGCAGATATAAATTGTGCTTACTACATGCATCCACATGCACAATAGTTCCTTTTTTTTTTTTTTGTCAATAAAGAGAAGTTTATGCTTTTTAAGAGTATGCATCCCTGTCGTTTTAAATAAAAAGAGTATGTGTCACTGTCGAGCTTTTTTTACTGTTCACACCAACGATAGAGAACTGAATCATTGAATAGCAAAATGAAAATTAAATGAAAAATGTTAAATGTGTTTAGTGATTTTAAATAGGATAAATTTTATTTTAGTTTTTAATAAATCAATTCTTTTTAGTCCTTTATTTATGAAAATGTGTTAAATATGATCATTGTCATTCACAAGATAAAAATAAAACCTGCATATGACACATTTTTATAGATAAGAAATTAAAACGAGATGATTTAAGATTTCGAGACTTAAAATAAACATAAACTTATTTGTAAGGTATGAGTTATATACATTTTTTATATCAAATAATGTTTGTTTAAATTGAATAAAACTATTATAAGCAGCATAACTTTTTTTAAATATTTAATACAATTATATAAAAACTAAAAATATATCCTACCTTTATTCAAAATCATTTGGAGGAAAGCACATTGTACAGATTGCTCAATGTGTCAAAGCCTTTCATCCTTCATCTTTTGTTATTGTGATCCGAATTTATACAAGTCCGCTAGTGTTTATTTAATGTTTAGACTCTTTAGAACAACTCCAATAAAGTGTTCATTTGTGTGTGTCTACACTAAGAGCAACTCAGAAAAATTTAACCTGGTAGAAAAATATTTATGTGGTCCCATTTTAATTCAGAGTTGCTAGAAGTAGTCAATTGGTTCTCTTCCATTTAAGTGGCTCAGCATAGTACAAAAATAATATAAAAAATTAAAAAATAAAAACATTTAACCGTGTGAAAGATTTTCATTCATATTGAATTTCAATAACCCATAAACATTTTGCTCAATTTTAACGATAACAAAAGCAATAAAAAAAATGCTACCACTTTTAACGTTAAACTGATATAAATTTTTTAAAAGAGATATTCAACAGTTAAAAAATTTTACTCGTTGTACAGTAATTTTGCTAACGGTAATTTTAATATTATACCCTACAAAAATTTGTGGTGTATAAACAATGCATTTAGATAGGAGTTTAGTGAAATATATTTTGAACACGAGAATGACTAAAATTAAATTCTATTTTAATGATAGATTATTTGTGTTTATTTATGTATTTTAAAAGTTATTAATTTTATTTTGCACTAATTTTATGTATTTTAATTTTGAAAGTTAAATTTTACTTAATCAAAATATACTATATATTTATTTGTTATTTAATCATTGGAATTTAAATATATTAAATTAAAATGAACAACAAAATAATATATATATATATATTGTGAGATTCATTTGAAAAATTTTAATGAGATTTTTATTGGAGTAAATAAATGATTGAGTTACTCAGAATTAAAAATATAATATGACGTTATAAAAAAATGTAAAATATTATAAAAAACATATAATACAGAAATTTATGTTAATTTTTCTATTGAAGTTATTCTTATAGACTTAGATTTTTTTAAAATAAATAACCTTTTACATTCACCATTTCCTTGGTAGTTACTACCATTGTGAACCTGTGATCATCACCGTCAACTATACTGTAACCACTGTATATTATGGGAAATTTCACAAACCTTTGGAGTAAGGTTAATGAGCTCTTGTTAATCTTCACATGACCATATTATATATAAAAAAAATGTTTATCTATTATTAGATATCTACCATAATAAAAAATAAAGATATATACAATTATTACCTAGAAATATATCCGCGTTATGTGAATGTTAACTTTTTTATAATTTGTTCTGCTTCAAAAATATATATATATAATTTGTTCATAATAGACATAATTGCATGGGTGACATGGACATTATCATTTATGTATCTTAACATGAGTTTTTTAAATTATGACTTATTTTTTTGTTTTCAAGAGTTAAGAATAAGAGATTTTAAATTCTTTATTTAGAGTAATACACTTACCCTTAAAGATTTAATTAGAAATATATTTACTGTTTATACATTTATGTAATTTTATTAAGTGATATTACAGAAAAATGGTTGTTAAATATTCAATACATTTAAAAAAAATATGTTTCATGTATGAGAGATGAGTCTTATAAAGAAGAAATATTGTAGCAAATTATGAGATTTACCAAATTAGGAGAGAAACACATCAATCACTTCAGGTAATAAGAAGATTATATAAACCAAGAATTAATAATTCTACAAATACTGTTATTATCTCTTAGTGATGCATGTTTAATGCTTAAAAAAATATTAAGATAGGAAGATAGAAAGACGCTTATAGATATACAACATAAATTACTTTGATAATCTGTTAAAGTCGATCTAATGATAAGATATTAGAAAAACTTGTAGAAAGTTATAAGTTTAAAGTTGTCACCGTCGTAAAAAAAAACACTTTTTTGATGTGATAAAACTATGCTTCTTGAATAATTCAAATGTCAATGCAATAACGTGCTTAGTGTTTATTATATCATAACAGATATTGCTATACCTTATAAAAAGAAAATTATTAGTATTTCATATATTGCTTATCAAAAAATTATTGTTATATAATTTGAACATATATCATCTTAATTATGATATTAAAATTTTAGATAGAGAAATAGGTAAGGCTAGAAAAGTCTTATTTGAAAATTACTTAAACTTTTCCAACTATTGACATAATTATTTTATTTTATTCTGAATGTCACAATGATCATTTCACCACCTTGATATGCTAGCTTTATGATGCGTATTTTAAAAAATAGCATATTGATAAAAATATTTATTAAGTTCTATAAGTCATATTTTTTTGTCGTGAATTCTTATTTAGTAAAGTAACTTTGTTGTTTTCACTTTTTCAAAAGCTGAAACTTCCGTGTATAAAGATTATAACTTTGTTTTCTGATATAAAGACAATTATTACATTAGTTTTAAAAGAAAAAAAGGTATCACGAATGAATATGATGTGAAATAACTGTTAATACAATGTGTCCCTACATCTCACCCCAACATACTTTACATTAAAATGTATGTGCATTTAGAAAAAAATTGACTAAAGGTAAAACAAAAACATTTAAATGTGACGGAAAATTATTAGATAATATTATACTTACGTGTTGGATTATGATAGTATTGAATTATGTCACAAAATTAAGCATGATTGATTACTAAAGATTTTACAAATTAATTCCAAAAAAAAACTACTTGCACAACTAATACAATTTTTTTTCTCAAAATAAGTTCCTCCAATCACGCATCATATTTCATTGGCATGAACATAATGCTACATGGTGAAGTATTTACCCTCTTTAGAGGAAAGAAAACGAAATAAGAAAAAAAAACATCAAATTTGCATTGAAGAAAAATTCGAAGGCAAGGAAACTTTTAATTTTTAATTTCTAAAACCCACCTTTCTCTCCCCTTTTCATTTTCAATCAATCAAAAGAAAATATACATCACCATCTGTATTTTCTCCCTATTTTTCTTTCGTCTCATACAAACATACCATTAAACTAAAAATGTGAGCTAATCGGAGCAGGCACCTTCATGCCACAAAACACATAATTATGTTAACAAAAAGAAGGCAGCAAATTGAAATCCCAGCAAAATGCAAATTGATGAAAAATCACTAATTACAGAATAGCTCATTTTTCCAAAGAAAAGCATCGTATGAAACCCATCTTTCATGCAGGAGGCATAGATCAGCACAACATAAGGTGAATACAATCTAGTATACACATCAACAATGACAATACACTATCTATACCCAAAACCCAAGTCTAGCTCTTGACCATACATCCCCTGGCTATGACCTGAAGCATGGATTGGCTTTGGGTTTGACCTCAGCTCCATCTCAAAAAGCCTCTGAAGTGCTTCTGGATGATTTCTTCCACCACCAACATCAGGACCTAACGAAATAACCAAAGAGTATATCAGGAATGGAAAATAGATAGAGACTAAAAATGAGGATGAAAATTTGAATCATGTGACCCAACAGCAGTTGCAAAACAAGAAAATAATAATCAATATCAGGAATGATATCTTCTACCCAAGTGTACTAGATTACTAGTGTTTGGTTTGGTGGTGAGCAATCAAAAATCGTGGCATCACCATGAAAAAAACAGAAGCAATAAAATGTTTAGTGTGAACATTGAAAGAGAATCGTGGAGTCATTAACACACTGCCACTCCAAATGTAGCATACATGGCTTTGAATAATGTTAATTTGTTCGCAAAGTAGAAGCAACTATGTAAATCAAAACAAAGCAAAACTAATAATTTAAACTGGGGGATGTTGTGGTCGTGCAAATGTATCTGATTATATGTGCATTGTGTGTGCTCGTATTCACACTTTAGTGGATATATGCATGTCATGTGTGCATTGTGTTTACTGACATGCCCGTGGCAGAGTCAAAGACTGAAGTGATTAAACTTGCTCTGAAAGCACCTAGCCATCAAGGTCAATGAAACGTGAGCTTGCAGGAAAAACTATGAGGATCAACTGTCATCTTCAAAATGTACAACAGCATGAATAATTGTGCATTTTTTAAGCATTCGAATTAGCTACAATAATCATACAAAAGCAAGCACAATAGTAATGTACATCAAACATTTTACCTTGTAATTGCATTCCAGGGCCACCAAAAGTAGGATGCTGGTGACCACTAAATGGGAAGCCTTGGCCTTGCATTGGGTTTGGTTCCTGCATGAAGCCAGTCATTGGATTGCTGGGATGAGGTGGCATAGGTGAACCCCTTGGGAATCCACGTAATAAATGAGGTGGGGGAAGGTTTCCTTGCATATGCATTTGTTGTAACATAGAAGGATGAACAGGAGGATCAAACCCTGCTAGTCCACTGTTTGGTTGATGGAAAGGAGGACGAAGCATATTTCCTGGAAATTGATGATTAGGTGGTGAGTCATGATGAACCATGCCCTCAGGAGTTGGAAGCTTCATATAAGAACTAATATGAGGAGGATGAGAATCCAATTGATTAAACATTGGACCACCATGATTCAACTGAGGGTGGTTCTGTGGAGATCGTTGGACATTAAGATTCTGATATGGAATACCAGGTTCCCTCATATCATAAGGACCATGAGGGAATGCTACACCTTCTTGATTTCTCGTAATGAGTCGGTCATCTCTGAATGCAGGATTCAGAGCTGCCAGTTTTCTAGTAATGTCAACTGTTGTGTCTTGGGACAAATCTGTTTTAACTAAATTTCCAGCAGATAAAAAGTTTTGCAGAGGATCACTAACTGCAATCAAGCTATCTTCTTCTGGAAGGCGAATATCACGAGGCCCTTTGAAACCACTAGCTTTGGAAATTTCATTCTGAAGCAACGATGAATTGACATCTCCCTGAGAATCACCATACCCCAACCAGTGCTCTTCAAATCTGATAGATTTGGGTGGATTTGTTTGTTCTGATGGCTGGGTACCACTTCCATGCCTGTTCAGGGTATGTTCGGCTGTAGGAGGGTGAACATTGTCTGAGGTAGGGAAAGGAAACAAAAGAGATTCTGAAACATCAGCCCCTGCAGAACCAACTGAGCCCCTTTGAACAGAAAGGGGTGCTCCAACTGATTGAAGCTCCTTCATAAAAGCTGACCCAAAAAGTGTTTCCAGTGTCAATGTCTTTGATGAATTGGAAACATCTACATTTGCTTCTCCAGGATTATCAAGAACATTACTGGTAGTGACTACTTCAGTACTAGGCACCTTGTCTGTGGAATCTAGAATAGATGATAGCTCCATATCATTGTGTGAGGTTCCTTTCTGTAACAAAGAAAGGAGGTGTTGGGATGCATGATTATCAACTGGAGTTGACTGCCCAGTTTTTACATCAAAATCTTTGTCCTGAATGGGTCGTGGACGTGATGAACCATTTTCACCAACTTGTGACAAAATTGACTGTTCTAAATCTTCACATGTAAGAACTGCTGATAAGGCCTCAGGTTTATCACCCTTGTACAATTGCTCAGAGTTGTCACTAGTAGCATGTGCTACATTTGATGTCATATGCTCACCAGTTGGTTCAGGATTTAGGAAAGTAAAATTAGCTGCAATAGGCTGGGGTGTTTCTACATTAGAATTCTGCAACCCACCTTTTTCTCCACCAACAATAAGTGAGAGCAAGTCATTTGGCCTATGTGTCAAGTCATCCACTGGCTTCTTTTCTGCAGTAAGGTAGGCAGGGAATAAACAAAACAAGTTAAAATAAAATCACAAAGCACAACTTGAAAAGCATAAAACATTGAAAGCGCTAAAGCCTTTTTATAAGTATACCTTCTTCAACAAACCAATGAGCAAACTTGGAAGATTGGAAGGCATGTGGACTCCATGCCTCATCTGCTTTGTGATCAGGCTGCTATAAGAGCAAAAGCATAAATAATCAAATCCATAATAATGTAGTAGAATAGAAACAGAAAACAAAACACCTTGTCCAAATCACAAGATATATAGCCAGGTAGGTTAAGTATCTGTTTTCACAAAGATATCTGCCAGTTTTGGTTTCTCTAGTTTTTGTAACCCCAAGGACATGAGGCATAGTTAAATGCAGATAACAAGTTCAGTTAACACTTTTGGACATTACTTAAAGAAAATTCCAATAAGTTCCACAATTACCTCAACAATACTAGTCGATTTGTCACTGTCTAGTGTTGAAGCATTACCAAAAAGCTTGTATAGGATAGAATTTGAATTGTCTGGATTGAATGCTTTCATGGCCTCCTTTCCTTTTACTTCAGCATTAAGTTGAATAAATTCATTGTCATCTGATGCCTCCAACACTTCTGAAAGAGCAGATCTCTTCCTCAATTGATCACCCATTCCAATTTTAATGTCGGGAATATCCAAAACTGATGATAAATTTAAAATGTTTTCTTTCTCATGGTTAATTGAAATATTTAGATTTGTACTTTGAAGATTCTGTTGATCATTATCCACTTGGTTGGTTAATAATTTTCCTTCTTTAATGTCAGAATTTATACTGAATACATGGTTACCTCCAGTATCACCAGGAGCAGGTTGTCCAACCTATGCAAGCATCAGAATAATAAAAAAAGTGTATTAAAAAAGAGCCAAGAATAATGTCACATATTATAATAAAGCACACGTCATTTATCAACTATCTTGAATAAATAACATTATATGGTTTTAAAGGATAACTTTGTAAAAATCTAGGGAGAAGTTAGAATTTTCTTCTTATTTTAAATTGAGTCCTCAAATTCTAGGCTTTATGGAGAGCCATATATATGTCTGCAAGTAAGAAATAACGCAGCAAAATCCTAAAATATCCTCCATATTGATTCCATATCCAATAGCCAAAGAAGAGGCAAAATCCTAATCCAATTAAGGTAGAGACTCTAAATATAAACCTTACAAAATTTGAATTTGACATTGGAGATTGGTACTTGGACATTAAACAATAGAGCAGAAGGTTGTTTCAAACAGTATATAACAATCTAGTCATTTATATCCTCTCCTACGATGCTATCTAGGACACAGTCAAAATACAGGTACCATAAACCACCTCCTTACTCCTACTCTTCCTTGATTGGAGGTTGCTCTATAAAAACCTTGAAAACCTTAGTTTCTTAACTAACTTGTCATTAGACATGAAACCAACATTCAAACAAGATAACACCAAAATCAAAATTAGCTGTGATATCAGAATCTAATACTTGGTGTGTCTTGAAATTCCCAGCATTGAAGAAACTAGTATCTTGAATAAAGACACCATTCACTTTCAAACTTTTTAAGTTTATAAGATGAAAATCACTTTTCAGACAGTTAGGACATTTTTTATAACCACGTTCTATCCATCACTTTGAAATCACAAATTCCATAAGTAATTTCTAACGGTTTTATGCTTGCAGAGCAATTATAGTGAATTAAACTACACAATTTCATCTATGATTCCCATCTCAAAATATCACATAGTATGAACTTAGTTCTCAAACAAGAAATGCCAACTTTCTATCATAAGTTCATAACTAGTAACAGTAACAACTCAAACTCCCAACACAAAGACATGACATTTATAAAAGACAATATCAAAAATTAAAAATAAAATATAGAAGTAAAACCAAGTTGAATGCTTAATACAATACGTCAAGAAATTAATCGTTTAGCTTAACATTTGAAATATAACAGCTTTTAAAAACAACTAAGCTACAAAAGACCACAACAAAGATGAGGATAAAAAATGTTAGCTAGTTACCTCTGTTGAATGAGTGTTAAGGGATGTTTTGGTTGCCAAATTGCGTTCCAACTTAGTACTTGCAAAACCAGGGGGTACAAGTGGTCTTGCTGCTGAAGGAGTCTGTGAAAGGGAAGATTTATCATCATTGCTTAAGGCTGCTAGAGCCGCTTCAGGCTCCACAGACTCATTGCTTCTATTAACTAGCCTTTTCTCATCATCATCAACAAGTGAACTTATGTCAAAATCTTCGTTATTCTTGTCCGGGTTCAACTTATGCTTTTCTTGGAAAGCTTTATGTTGTTCCTTTCTCATCAATTCAAAAGAAGCTGGCAAGAAAGTTGATATCCATTTAGTCTAAAATTCACTAAACACGAACTTAACAATGTGACCCTAATTACAAAGGTAAACAAAACTTCTAAAGCCATAAATAATGAGAACAGATACTGCAAACCACAATGTCTTCTAGAAAAGACAGTTACCTCTTCTTTTTCTTTCCTCTTCAGCCCTGTCTTCACTTGTACACTCCAAAGAACCAAATGTTTCATCATTATAAGAGTCATTAGTCTCCCGACGTGAGTGAGGTGCCTGGAAAGCATCCAAAGCAAAAAAAAAAAAAAAAAAGAAGTACCAGACATTGAAGTTAATAAAATTATGTGTGATTTCAATACTATCCATGGCATCACCACATCTAATGAAAATCATAATTGAGAATTAAGACTTGTTGGAAGTAATCAATAATTTAATATTGCAATGTAGCCAGCATACAGCTGTCTGAGATATAATAACTACAACTGACCTTATAAGGGCGAGGAGGATGATAAGGCTCATTAGACCGATTTAGCTGGTAGTTTTCATTAGCTCGAAACTTCGGAGCAGACAACCCAGGGGTATACCCAGTGGGCCTTGGAAAAGAACCACTACCTAGAAGCCCATCATGCTCAGGACCTTGCCAAGATCTACGAGATTGATTCCCAAAACGTTTTCCAGAATCTGCAAATAGACACAAACAATGAAATAGATCAAAAGAACCTTTTTTACAGAAACTTCTACTTCAACACCCATCAATAAGTTGTAGATATAGGGAAGGATGCCATATCAGTCCAAACAGTTGAAATTAGAAGAGAATTAAGGAATCTTCAATTAAAAAACAGGAATATTCTTGCTGATCAAGTATAAAAACCTGAATCCCATTCAGATTGAGAATCACTGTCTTTATCAGACCGTCCTAAAGGTCGAAGTAACCATTTTCCATGGATTCCCCGGGAAAAGCTATCCCCTCTGGTGGGAGGGGATGAACTATACTCATTACGTCGACTAAAACTATGCGTTGATAAACCACCTGTACTTCTCTGCCGATCTTGAGAAGCATCTTCAAATTCACTGTTTTCCAAATAAACAAATAACGGGCAAAGATCACCAACAAAAACAAGGCATAACACAATAATGGAAGATCACAAGTTGATGAAAAGATACAACATAATTGAAAAGAAAAATGCAGCATTCCTGCATCTGTGCATTGAATTGCATCCATTATACCCGGTAGAAACAGATGATACAGCACAACAATCTTTACCTTAAAAGTGATCGATCAAACCCACTAGGCAACTCTCTGCATATATCCAATCCACTTAGCGATAACAAAAATTCCCTTGTGTATGAAATTTTTAACTTCCTGAACCACCACCAATAAATAAGTGTTACAACACGCATCATATTTTGATTTTGATGGAAAATATGTATAACAAGCAAAAGGCTGATCAAAGAAGAAAGGTTACTTTTGCAATCCTTGATCAGTTGCCTGATCCAGCAAGCTCTGATCTTCCCTTTCAAAGCTCATTTTGTTCTCTCCACCCAAGAATTCCTCTCCACAAAGTTGATGAAAACAGCCAAATATTTCCAACCAATGAATAATGCAATTGCAAAGTATCAACCACAAAGAGCACTAGTCAATAGTCATCGTCAATTATACAATTCATAACAAAAGCTCACCCTCATGAGAACTATAACCAAATACTCTTCTGCCCCCAATACCAAACACAGTTAAAATAAAAACCCTCAAATATTATTATTCTAGTGAAAGCACAAGGTCAATTGCTGCTTATCCATCACCCACTTCTACAATCTATGATATCGAAATCTTCAAAGCCAAGAAAACATAGAACCTAGAACCAATATACACAGGCAAAATTCCACTCACTGATCCAAACTCAATCAACAAGACCCACCATCCAAAACCCTCCCAAGCTTCCTCCTTTGTGAAAAATTCGCAATACCCATCACCTAAAAAGATGGAAACCACTCTCCTCTTCAATGATCTTCACGAAATTTAGATATATACACCTCATCCCCAAAATCAGAACGCGGATTCACGGGAAAAAAGAGATTCAATTCAAAAACTTGCAAAATACCCATGAAATTTAGCTCCGAGGGAAAACGAAAGGGACCATAATCATTGAAGGGTTTGTCTAATCTAAAGCTCCGCCATGAGATTAACAAAAAAAAACTAGGGTTTCGGATTTTTACAGAGGACCTATGTGGATCGAGGGTTATGGAGAAAATCGATCCCCGAAACGGTGTGGAATCGAAATCTTGGGGAGATTTGGCAGTGATGGATCGCAAAGGAGGAAGAGGGAGTGAGCGAAAAAGAGAAAGAGATTTGAAGTGAGAGAGAGAAAGTTGTTACTATTATGGAGTTATAATTATCTACGGCAAGCTATGGGATAGGAATGCATTTTTTTCGCTACGATGATAAATAAGTTAATAATAATTAAAGTTAGATTATATGTCAAATATATCTTTATATTATATAATATGTAAATTTAATTGATTTAATTATTAAATTATAATTATATATTATTTTAATTATTTATATTAAATTTTATAAAATTAAATATCAATAAA
>JAMLFT010004364.1:0-19733 GCA_026544285.1 Pachyrhizus erosus | reverse complement strand
ATATTAAAAATATTACACATTAATAATATTTTAAAATACTATCATCTTGTAAACTACTAATAATTACAAATGATAAATGAAGTAATAATTACAAATTAATATATTTAGTTTTTTATTTTATTTTTTAAATAAAATATTGCTATTTATAATAATTAAAATTCATAAATATAATAAATTAATATATAATCATCAATGAATAAATGCATCTCACTAGATGAATTTATTTTAGAATAAAGTGATACATCTAATCATAATTTCATATTAAAGTTGACAATCAAAACATAAATCGTAGTTAAAGGATTCAAGTATTAAATAAATAAAAAACTAAAAGAGATAGAAAGGAATTGTTTGAAGTGTGATTAATAAGGACGGTAAAAAAGTATGCCAAAATTTCCTTATTTATATTATAAAATATTATAAAAAATAATTATATTAATTAATCTTTTTACTATACTTTTAAAGAATTCATATAAAAATGAAAATAAATATACAAAATTAATAGTCTTTAAATAAATGAAGCCTTATAGAGATTATGAGAAATTGATAATTATCAAATTAAAAGAAAAAATTATAAATAATATATTTAATGTTATCCAATTGCAATTCTCAATAATAATCTTATTTTCTATACGAAAAAATCTATTTATTACTTCTTTAACTAGACCTTTAAGATATTTTTTGCCAAGATCCTAACAAATAAAATATAATTAAATTCAAACATGCAAATGTGTTATCAAGTCAATTTCCAACCTGTAGTAGAGCCCAATGTGAGTGTGTCAACGGCAAGATTTCCTTGTGATTGTGTTCCACCACCATACATGACATTGTACTTGCAATTGGGATCCTTATAGGAGTGGCAATCCCCTTCACGTAATGGTAGACACATGCTGGAATTGCAAGAGATAGGTTTGTAAGTTGAGGATTTGGAAGGGTCAAACAATGGATTAGTTTGGTTGTAACAAAGTTCACAAGGCTTGCACTGTGTCCAAGTAAGGTCACTGCCTGTGTCAAAAAAGCCCATTACTTCAAATGGTGGTGTTCCAACGGAGAACTTCATAAGGTATATTCCAAAATCAGGTGTTATCACAGACTGTGGTGTTTCTTTAGAAACTATTGATTTTGGGTAAAAATGGTTGGCACGGTGAAAAGAGCGGTGAAAAGCGTTGTTAAGTTGCTGAAAAGGGGTTTCGGTGGGGTTGTAAAATGGAGATTTTGGGGAATCTCTATGAATGAGTTGCACACTGAATCCACCTCTGAATGCCTCAGTGAGGAGTATTCCACAAAAGCAAAGTATTGAGTAAAAAAAGAGAATATTGGGATAGGTAGCCATGTTGTGAGTTGAATGAAACATTGTGGATGGAACAGAGGGTTATGTATACAGCACCATAGGTGATTAATTCATATAATGTTTAATACAACATTTAATACATATAATGTTTAAATATTTAATGATCTTATTTAATTTCATTATATATCATATTAATAAATACAAAATTTAATATTATTAAACAGTCAACTTTTAGTTATAATAATATTAAATATAATAGATTATTTATCAAATATAGTACATTATTTATTAAATATAATAAATATAGTATATGATTTTCAGAATAATTTATTTACGTTACATTATCGTTTAATTATCCTCTCTCGCTATCATTGACCTCTTAAACACCTTCATTTAATTTTTTATTGATATTTTATTTAAAATTTGACCACTAACTATTAATTAAGAATTGGTATCAACTAGATCATTAGAAAGTGTTAAATGTTGATTCCATTTTGGAGTAGCATGTGTAACGTCTTGAAATTTTAACTATATATATATATATATATATATATATATTATATTTATTTATTTATAAGATTTTTTGAGTTAAGTTATTTTTAAATATTTAAAAATAAAATTTTAAAAATTAATTACTAAAAAAATAATAATAAATAATTATAATTCTTTATGAGAATTTTAGAAAATAAATATGGATGATAGATAATTTAATTAAATAATAAAAATTTGGTTATATATGTCTGATAAAAAAATTAAATTCTTAACATATGTTAGTTTCTTTTTTATTTGTTGTATATTTGTCTAATGAACATTATTTGTCAAATAAAGTTTTATAGATGAATAATTTAACTATAGTTAAGAAAATAAAAATAAATTAAAAAAATATGAGATTTCAGTCATAAGAGAAAGACAAAATTTTAATTTAACAATTATGTCTTTCTTGATGAAAATTTTTATTAATCAATTTTCATCAGTAAAAATCAATTAGATAAAATTTTAATTTTATCCATATAAAACCTAAATTATTGTAATCTATATATTAGAAAGATAAATCATGTTTTAAGAGAAAGAAAAAAGAAAAAAAATAGGTAGTGATATCGAACAAAAATTCATTAAAAATTCGTTGAAAAATGATTTATGACACATTTTTTGATAAATTCTTTTAGACTAAGTGACTCCACAAAGGGAAGCCATATGGCAACAACCTATTGGCTACTAAATCACACGACCACCCACCCACACATTCACCAAAACATCACAAAGTTCACTTATACATCTCATTACCACCAAAACATCACCTCAAATTACATTTCCTCTCAAAATCTTCAACACTACTAACTCTCTCTTTTCATTTTATAAAATCCTTGCATGAGCTTCCTAGGCTTCCCACTCACTTATAAATCACTTAACACACTTGTATCCCATTTCATTTTGTCTCCAAAAGACAAGCCAAGAATCGAAAATAACTCTAAGGTTCCAATCCTTCCAAGCTACTTTGCTAGTCTAAAACACAACATCTCTTAAGTTTTTGCTTCCATTTCTTTTTGTAAGAATGATTTTCTTGTTGTGAATTAAAGTTGGCTGAAGTTGGAGACTCATTTTTGTGACTTATGTGTCCAAGTTTCCTATGAAAAATTCTTTACATGTCTTTGAAATTTGATTTTTCTTCATCCATTCTTCCCTATTGCATCTGTTAGCTGGTTTTGTTAGTTTGCATGTGCTCTTCTCCTTGTTTTTTATTTTTATTTTTCAAGCCATGAGCATGATCCTTAAATAAAGGAGACTATCCAAATTTTTACAAATTTTTCTGAATTTATTTACTATTTTATTTATGGCCAAAGAATGTATCATTATTTTGGGAATATCTTTTGATCTAACCAATGAATTTCTTTCAAACTTTCTTTGAATGAAAATAGAAACAAAATGGAAATTTAATCTTTTAGAGCTTATAGAAGATAAGATCAATAAGAAGGTTGAATGCAACATTTCCTTTCTAACTTCAATTTCTAGGCTAGCAAGACTTGATGTTTCTAGAACTTCTTCTTACTAACTCATCTCCACTATGATGTCTTTGCATGTATAAAAGCTAGACACCATTATCTTTCCAATCATGTATTTTGCTAAATTTTTAAAGGTTAGAAACATTTTTAAATATTTTTGAAAATCCCAAGATAATACATGAATGCTGACTCGTGTCACTATAAAATAATTCTTAGAGATTGATTTATTGGAAACAGTGAAAATGAGTTAGTGTTTAGTTTTTACCTTGTTATAAAGGTCTATGTGTTAGCTTAAAGGTGAAAAAAGTACAACATCAATCCTTTTTGGGAAGCTCCCAAAAAGTGAAAAACACTGGACTACGGTCAGTGTAAGTGAAAGTTCAAGATGCTACATTGAATAATTTTTAATAATTTTTATAGATTTTTGTTTGAATATTTGAAGGATGTTTTAGAAAATAGACTTTAAGACTTCATATTATATAAAAATATTTAAATTTAATTTTTTTTTTCTATTTTTACTTTGTTGAAACTTTTTGGTGTAATTACTAGACAAAGGCTAAGTTTAGACTAAAGGAAATTGTTTTCTACATTTTTCTTTGGTTTTGAACCAATTTTTGACTAGAAACTTTTGTTAGTAAAATAATTGCTAAAATTTGAAAAAATTGAATTAAAAAGTTTATTTTATATTGTTAGAAAGATAATCATGTTAGCCATACATTGAAAAGAGAATCAATTAAAAAATATCGGAAAGGTCTCAATATGGACCAATAACAAGTGTTGTTTTAAAAAATATTTAACTATACTACCTTATTTTATTTTTATAAATTTTTGTATATTTTTGTATATAATAAATTATATAAAAATTTTATACTTTAAAAATATTTTAATAATTAAAATTTTAGGAAACTTTGTACCCTTTTTCTTGAGTAAAAACAAAGAAAAATTTATAAAAACTTTTATAACTTAGCTTGTTTTCTAAAAATTGAATTATACATCATTGTGCATAGCGTAAGAAATATTATTTAGCTATGACATTGGATTTTAAGACCCAACAAGTGTGAATTTTGGACAATTATATGCATATGTGAGATATTTGTGAAATTTTAATTGTCTGAAATGGTTTGTATTAAATTGCATGATAAATTATTATTTTGGCATATTAAATTCTATGTTAAATTATTGTGTGTTTTGAGGAACGTTGTAAATATAATGTTTACTTTGTGTGTGGTTTGAAAAACCTATAACGAGGAACTATATTGATTAGAATTAGTTTTAATATTGGTTATTTTTGAATAACTACAAAAATAATAAAATCTTAATAAAAAAATGTAAATTAGGAACAAATAATATTATAATATTTTGATATTCATAAAACTTGAGAGGGTAAGATATTGTGAAATCAAGAGGAGAGATATACATAAAAATTTATGAAGAAGAACAAATGTTGTTTTCGATTGTATAATGGATCTATCGCGATGTATTGTTATTGGATCGAGACCTTATTATGAGAACGAACATATAAATACGAGTGAAAGGAAAACTTTTGAAACTACAAGAATAAGAGAGTTATGTGGGATGTTCCATCTAATGAATTTTATATAACTCAAAGGAGAAAAGCGGTGATCAAAATAACGTTATTCACCATATGAGGATGAAGGAGCCAATGACCTCGATTATTGAGATGTTTATGACCTGAGACATGAGACCTTGAGGGTTGTGTGCTAGTTCCTCAACTTGTTATCTATACTAGTAGAACCTCTCCCACAATGGCAAAAAAGGATAATCCCAATGAGGATGAGTTGTTGAGGAGTCAATTCTCGAAGAATGGATGAAATACAAACTAGTACTCTAAGATGCGAATCATAAAGGTTGTGAGGCCTTAGATGTATGACACCGATTGATGCATAAGCATGAGCCAAGTTGGTAACCTTGACAATTTATGATGTCCAATCCTTATTGGTGAGAGTTTTCTATTGTACCATAGTAAAGGGTGTACTTCTAATATGCATCCACATTTCCAAAAATCTGTAAGACCACTAAATTTTGGTGGAAGCTAGCCAATATGACGAATATTTTAAGAATTAAATATTAACATTTTTAGTACTATGAGTGAGAACATTAGACAACCACACGAGTATGGTTGATCATCTATGTATGTCTTCTTGAGTCGTTTATGTGTTTATTAATGAAGCAACAAGACTCATTTCTTTTTTTCTTTTCTTTTTAAGGATAGGTATATATGGAGTCGTAACACCACTTATGCATTGATTGTTACGATGGACAATGGACCCAAGATGCCATTAGGGGTGTTGATAATTTTGTGGGTCATCTCCATTTTACTCTTACACCTATAAATGATATGGATACACAACTTGAGACATTTGGCTTTTTCATCTGGTGAACTCAGCCTCTATCGCCTTATTTTTTACATGCAATGTTAGTAGAGATAATTGCTATCTTTTCCTCCTCCTCCTCCTCATCTTCATCCTTTTATCATCCTAGAGGTTCATTTAAGGACATTTCTTACACTTGCTTCTCCCATATTTGTAGTTTTGGTATTGCATCATTTTTTGCTGGGGACGGGGTCTTGCACCTGGATGTTATATAGGTAGAGATTTCACCAAGTGGCACCCAACCCTATGGAGTCGAGAAAGGAAGGGGATGACGATTGGGTCCCTATTGATGAGGATGACTAAGTACCAGAGAAGGAGCTAGAGCTGTCAATGGTAGAGACAAAGGAAGTAGTGGCAACACTTGGTGCAGACATAACTAGATGTTTGGTGGAGAGCAATGAAGAGAAGGACCTTGAAGAGGATCTTGAGAACTATCCTGATGAGACTTCTTCTTGGGGAAGTGCCTAGGAGATCTCATGACTCTTCATACTCGCTAACTCATACCATCATGGTGGATATGTATATAGTATTGGAGATTGTAGATGACTATTATATGTCTAGGTTTCTCTTTTGATTGTATTTATTGGTATTCCTAGGATTCAAATTTTTGCATATATATCGTCATCTTGCATTTTTCTCTAGTTGTATTTTTGGCAGTCTTGGGGGTGGGATGTGTATCGTTTGTGGATATTTTATGTTATTTTGTTATTCGTCTATGTACAAATTACTTCTATATATGTGGGTGTACATTCAGTAAATTTTTACGCTTCCAATTTCTTTATACATAAAAGTTTTTAATTGAAAATTCGTTTTATCCATTCGTATTTTCGCTAGTGAAATCATTTCCTAATACGTGAACTCTTTTTATTTCACGATAAGACATAAAATGTTTTAAATTTTTCTTGAAAATTTCCACCCATATTTTCTTAACTCTTCAATATTTTTGAAAGATGAATAATTAAATGAATTGTGTTAAGGTTAATAAAAAAGAATTTTTATACATATTTTATAAATTAATCTGAGTGGTATCAAAGTGTTACAAATTTACATGGTTTATAGACTATAATTTAGGATGTTACAATTTTAGTGGTATCAGAGCAGTCCATCTTACCTAGACTAAGGTATGGTCCAACCATTGGTGTGCTCCGTGATCTCACAAGACTGTGATAATAGTAGTAAGAATGTGAATCATGTTGTGTGACTTTCTCATGTTACGTGGGATTTATAGATTGTGCTGCATTTTATGCTTCCATTGGCTATGTTATAGCTGTGTGGGATTGATTTGGATGTTTATGCGTATGTTTTTGCTTAGCTATAAGTTAAGCAATGATGATGGATGTTAACATTAGTAATTATGGAAACTAATGACTATGTTTTCAAGAGAAAAATGATGGGAAGAAATTATAGTCAAACCCAACAAATGCTTGAATGCATTACTATAGTGTTAGAGAATTTGGTACAAGATCAGGAAGTTGAGACTATGGAGTATCGTAGATTATTTGTCTTTAAGAAAAATCAATCTTTAATGTTTAACGAGAATTTCAATCTTGAGGGAACATGACTTTGGCTCTCTAAGATTGAGAATATCTTTGGAATTATGATATGTTTTGAGGAGCATAAGGTGATGTTTTCTACGTTCATGCTAGTTGGAGAAGCTAAAAACCGGTAGAAGGTGACTCGTCAAATAGTTTAGATGGAGAATGGTTTTGTACCATAGGAAGCTTTCAAGGAAGCATTTTTGTCAAACTATTTTCCAACTAACCTTCGCAAACAAAAGGCAAGGGCATTTATAGATCTCAAGCAATGAGGAATATTTGTTGGTGATTACACTACTAAATTCAATGAGCTACTAAAGTACTAGCCTCATTTCCAAAACGGGGAAAACAAATAAGAGATTTTCTCTCTCTATGAGAACAAATTAATGGATAATATTCAATAGGTAGTATGTTATTTACAAATCACTAATTTCCCAACATTGGTGAACAAATGTCACATTTTTTAAAACAATACTAAAACCAAACAAGCCATGTGGAAGCTTGGAGGACCACAAAGGAATGAGTGAAGAGATTTCATGAGGAATCAAAAGTGTTATTTCAAGCCAAACTTGTCATTTAGTGGAAGCTCTAGCTAAAAGAGACCGCTATGTGGGGGACATCAAAACCCCAAACCAAATGCAATGAGGATGTGCTATCAATGTAGAGGGTCACATCTAATAAAAGATTGCAAGAACCTGCCACAACAACAACAACCACCTGTCACTTATCAGAACTGTGGAAAAATGGGACACACAAACCAAATTTATTGGTTTGCATCCAAGAATATTGAGAATGTTGGGAACTTTGTAAGGAACAGTAATGTAGGAAGACCAAGAGTGGCTACAAAAGCGTACGCCATGAGTGAATATGGGGTTGCAACATTTGACGACTTGATTCGAGGTAAATGCATAATAAAAAAGATAGACTCTTAGATGTATTGTACAATTTGAGTGCAACACACTCTTTTATCTCATACGATTGTGTAAAAATCTAGGATTATCTGTCTTTCTTACCTTATGATATCATGTTGGCAACGCTTGTTGATAAATCAATTATTACTTCTCGTGCATATTTAAATTGTCCTCTATCTATTGAAGGTAGAGCTTTTTCTGTTGATTTAATTTGTTTACCTTTTTCTCATCTTGATGTTATTTTAGGGATGGATTGGTTATCTTCCAACCACAACCTTAACTGCAAAGATAAAACCTTGACCTTTAATGATTCAATTCAAAATTATTCTAAATCCTTGAGATTAAGAGCAACCAACAAAGGTGAAACCATGGAACAAGAGAAAATTGAAGGATATGTGAAGTTGTTTTCATTAAAAGTTGAGGAACACCTCGATGTTGGTAACTTACCTATTATATGTGATTTTCTTGATGATATAAAGGAGTTACCATTGCAAAAGGAAGTAGAATTTACCATAGACTTGATTCTTGGATCTAATCCTATATCTACGACACCCTATAAAATGACCTTAGTTTAATTAGTTGAGGTAAAAACCTAACTAAAAGAGTTATTAGAGGAACAATTTGTGAGAGCTAGTGTGTCTCTGTGGGGAGCACCAATGTTGTTAGTAAAGAAAAATGATGACAACATGAGGATGTGTGTGGATTACTGTCAAGTTAAGAAGGTGTTAAACAATAATAATTACTTGTTGCCTAGGATGGATGATCTTATGAATAAGATAAAAGGCGCTTATGTGTTTTTGGATATTGACCTGTAGTTAGGGTACCATCAAATTCTTGTTAAGAACAAAGATGTTCTGAAGACAACCTTCTAGATGCAATACGAATACCACGAGTATCTAGTTATACCTTTTTGGTGTGACTAATGCTCTAACAGTCTTCATGGATTACACAAACCAAATTTTTCGTTAATATTTGGACAACTTTGTGGTAGTCTTTATTGATGATATCCTAGTGTATTCTAGAAACCACAAAGAACATGTGAAACACTTGAGGACTGTGTTACAAATATTGAGGGAGTGATGACTATACGCTAAACTTATGAAATGTGAGTTTTGGATGGAGCAAGTACAGTCCTTAAGACATATGGTGACAAAAAAAGGAATTATGGTAGATCCATCAAAAGTGGAAGTTGTCCTGCATTGGACACAACCCACTATAATTACATAAATAAGAAGTTTTCTTGAATTAGCAGGCTACTAAGGAAAATTCATAGAAGGATTTTCTTGTTTAGCATTGCCACTGACCAAGTGAACTTGAAAATGACAAGAATTCATGTGTAGTGACGATTGTGAGAAAAGCTTTTAGGAATTGAAGAGGAGACTGACCTCTGCACCAATGTTAATCCTACTCGATCTATAAAATAAATTTGACGTATATTGCGATGCTTGTGGATAAGGATTGAGATGCATGCTAATGCAAGAAAGAAAACTGGTTGTGTGTTTCTCAAGGTAGTTGAGACCACATGAGGTGAGTTGTCCTACACATGACTTGGAAATAGGCACAATGGTTTTCACATTGAAGATTTAGAGACATTACCTCTATGGAGCGAAATTCAAAGTGTTCAACGATGACAAAAGATTGAAATACCTTTTCAATTAAAAAGAGTTGAACATAAGACAAAGAAGATAAATGAAGTTTTTAAAAGACTATAATTTTGAACTATCTTACCATGCTGAAATGGCAAATGTGGTGGCAGACGCCTAAAGCTAGAAGTTACTACACATCTCTACCATGTTGGTAAAGGAACTTTAATTGATTAAGGAATTTAGAGATCTAAACCTAGTTGTAGAAGTGAAACAAAAGAACTTGTATTTAGGAATTTTGAGGATTACCAATGAGTTTTTAGAACAAATCGAGAAGCACAACAAAAAGACTAGTTTTTGCAAAATAAAATGTAGTTAAGAAATAAAGGCAAGGAGTTGGAATTCAACAAGGATGTAAATGGACTCATCAAGTTCAAGGAAAGGGTGTGTATACCACACAAAAGTGAATTGAGAAAAACAATTTTGGAAGAGGAACATAAAAGTCAATTTAGTTTCCATCTTAGATCTACAAAGATGAATAAAGACTTGAATAAAAATTTTTGGTGGTTTGGTTTGAAAAAGGATGTGGTAAATTATGTGATAAGGTGTCTAACTTATCAAAAGGCAAAGGTAAAATAGTTGAACACAAGAGACCTCTTGGTGAGCTATGATCCTTGGAAATCCCTAAATGGAAATGAGATAACATTTCAATAAGCTTTGTCTTTGCTTTGCCACGAACCATTTTGGTCCAAATGCTATATTGATAATTGTTGAAAAATTGACGAAATTTGCTCATTTTATATCCATTAATGTAATGTACTCATAAAATAGAAATATAAATAAAATATAATAATTGAAATATTAGCAATTAGAAGAAAAATAACAAATAATAGACATTAGAAAATTTTGGTAAAAAGAATTATTCTTTCATAGTATTTCTATTTTATTAGTGTTAATGTTGATGTTGAGAGTAAGTTGGTTATATTAAAAAGGAATATTGTTAGAAAATAAAAAAAATAAGTGTAGAAATTATTTATGTTGTAAATGATTTAATTTAAAAATTAATAATAGTGTAAACTATAAGAATTAAGAATATTTCTTATTTAATTAGTAAATAAACATAAATATTCGTAGAAGTTTAAAATTTTAGGTATAAAGATTTTAACGTAATTAGATATACATACATACAAACATACATATTCATACATACATACATATATAATTATTTAAGTTAAGGAATAAATAAATAGTATAGTAAAATTGGTAGAATAAAAGGTAGAAATAAAAGAAGAAATATAATTTACATTTTTTAGATTTTAAAATAATTAAAATAAGAAAGAAATTAAATAAATAATATTAATAATAAATAAAAAAGAAGGATGAGAAAAACCCAAAAATGGGGTTGAGATTTGAACCCAAGTCCCTTGGGAAGAAGGAAGCACATTTTACCACTAAGCTACAAGGCCATAGGTGATAATTAGTGGCAAAGCAAGTATATGGATCGTAGAATAAAAGAATGCAAGCTTAAAATGAGTGAATAAAGCAAAATATGCTTGCCAAGACTCGAACCCAAGTTAGAGAAGGGTGAGAAAGGCGTGCTGCCAACTAAGCTGAGGGGCCACTTGTATTAGTGGGGGTGCTTTTATGTATAATAAGTGAATATGTTTCTAAGGTGTGGAAAATAAAAGAACAAAAATAAGAAAAAGGGATAGTGAGGGACTCGAGCCTAAGACATTGCACAAGGGTCTAGTATCTTAACCACTAGACCACAATGCTTTTGGTGCAAAGAATGTACGTTTAGTTTTAGATAAACCTTATAAAACCAAATAAACAAATTAGATGTAGCCACATCACCTCGCCCATCCCTTGCAACTTATCTTCTTCCTCGAGCCTCTTCTTCTCTGCACCGCCCGTCCCTCCTCATGCTTCCTCTGTCCACAGTAGCCCCTGCACCTTATAACCTGCACAAACGCCATAGCCTATCTCTCGTGAATTTAATAAGCTTGAATTTGAGCCAAGACACCCTATAAATACTAGGTAGCCATGGATGAAGGAAGCCTAGTATCTAGAAAATGAAATTCGTGATTTCACCCACCAATTGAGCTCCATTAACCCTATTTGATTCACAGACCCATTAAAAAATTATCTAGCTTCATTTTCATTTATAAATCAGAGCAAACGGAGCAGTAGAACTAAGAAACAACCCCTTGCCGGAAAATCGATTCCAGCTCACCGGAAAATCAATTCCAGCTCACCGGAAAATCGATTCCAGCTCGCCGAAAAATCACAATTTAGGTAGGAAAAGTCTTTGCCTTTCAAATTTCTTTCTGTTAACCCATTCCCGAATATGCTAATTCCATAATGAACCTTTAAATTGGTAAAAATAGTGATCAATTGTTGAATTCAAAATTTGATTTTCTTCTCTATCAGCCAAGGGCACTAACTTGTTTTGTCAAGTTATTTTCATTTCAAATGCAAATCTATATTTTGTTTAGTTGTAGAAATTGTAATGCTAATTGGATGAATTGATTAGATTACACCATATGTGGCAATTCTATACAGTTAGAATGGATACTAAAAATGGAAATATAAAAATTTTGCTTAAAAATTGAATACGAAGCTGATGGGGAAGGAACCATCAAGGACTAAAAAGGAAAACAAAAAGTTGAAGAAGGAGAGTTTAGTAATGGGAAGAGGAAAATGAGTAAGTGGCAGAGAGGAGAAGATGAGAAATAGCGAAGAAGAAAGAAGAGGGAGAGAGAGAGATAGATAGGAGAGAGAAAAAAGAAACAAAGAGAGAGAGGAGAGAGAAAGAAGAGGGAGAAAGAGGGAGAGGAGAGAGAGAAAGAAGAAAGGAAAGAGAGAGAAAGAGAAAGAAAAAGAAGAGAGACAGGTAGAAAAGAGAAAGAAAGAGGGAAGGAGAAAAGAGGAAAGGAGAAAGGGAAAGATAAAACAAGAATAGAGAGAGGAAGAAAAGGTAAGTTAGAGAGTAGAGAGAAAAAGCTAGAGAAGGGTAAAGGCATAAGGAGAAAGGGAGAAAGTAAGGAAAGATAGAAGGAAAAATAATAAGCATTACATTAAAATTAGGAAGAAAATAATAAATATTAAACAATGAATAAATTCTTATTTCACTCCCTTATATTTTTCATTATTACTCTTTCTTTCTATCACATTTCAATATTTATCTACATGGTTCAAATGATGGAATCGATATAAGTAAGCATACTAGGTTAGTTTTTTATCACCAATAACTATTGTTGTTATGATAAATGTTGTTTTGAAACTCTGTGTTAGCCTTTAATAGAAGAATTATGTAAGACTACCTTAAAGTGCCTGTCACTAGACAAAACTTTTATATATATATATATATATATTTATGAACCCTAAGTTTGAAGATGATTCTATGAGATATGATAGTCACATATTTTTAGTAGTGATAGGTGACATTTTATAAGTATTCCTGCTAAGGGTAAGAATGAGAGAAAATGCATAAATATCTAATTGACTGAGGGGAAATAACCTCATATATTGAAAGTTGGTACCAAGAGAATTGATGGTCAAAATGTTGGAGGAAGTTGTCAATTAACAATATATATGTGTGAGATTTAAGATTGAAGAATTTCATAGGTTGACTACAAAAGGTACCTGAGGAATGTACACAGACTCAATTGAGTCCTTGGAAGTAGAGAAGTTGTCAAGTTGTGAACGACTCTAAAGTAGAAGGTGTCACAAAACCAGCTTGGCGTCCTCTACAAATTGAAGCATTTTCATGTTCTGCTAAGAGTATCTTGATTCGACTACCAAGTAGGATATGTACTCCCGATTGTTACCTAGAATACAGACAAGGAATTTAAATGACATGTTTCGTGTAAGTCCTCCCAAAGATTGAAAATTTTGGAGGCAACAAGGGGCCTTATAAAGATTAAAAATCTTAGGTAGGCACGATATGGTGAGATGAGAGTATGCGATAGTTAGTAGTTAACTGTATGTGTGTGTGTGTTTAAGGATAGATGGCTTACTCCTACAACCCCCACCTTCAAATGATGATGAATAGGTAAACATTCATGTGACAGATGTAACTTGTAGTAGGACTTGGGGGTACAGGTACTAGTGGATAGAAATGACTTTTACTAGTGAATAAAGAAGATTATGTTGAAAGATCGTGTATGGACTTTTGTGACTATATATATATTCCATTTTGTATGTTATTGAATTACTGTTGTATTGACTATGAATGCTTGTACCAGTATGATTATAAATGTTTCTTTGACTTAAACACATTTTTTTAACTTATATGCCTAGTAGATTTCATTTACTTAAATTTCACTAAATGGAGGTGAATGTGATTAGTATTATTATTGTTATCTTCATGTCACAATATTACTTTTCTCACCACGAGACAAGATTTTTAGAAATAAAGAAGAAGAATTAAAAACTCATTTTTAAATAACTATAGTCATTTATTTGTAAATGAAGATTAAAAATAAATTTAAGTTTTTCATGTTAAGGAAATTTAGACAGTTAGTTGTTAGTAATTTTAATAAGTCAATCAATCTTTTTTTCTAAAAATTAATAAATAAGTAGGGCGTTACAATTAACATGAAGTATAACTTAGAAAAGCTCATTGACTTGTACATCAAACAAGTTGTTAGGCTACATGGGATACCTTCTAGTATTGTCTCTAATTGAGACCTGCGTTTTACTTCTAGGTTTTGGCGAAGTCTCCAAGAAGCCTTAGGGACTAAACTGAACTTTAGTTCAACCTATCTCCCTTAAATGGATGGCCAAACTAAAAGGATCATTTAATCACTAGAAGACCTTTTAAGAGCTTATGTAATAGAACAAAAGGGTAGTTAGAATGAGTGATTGTCTTTGATAGAATATACCTATAACAATAGTTTTCATGCTAGCATATGTATGACTCCATTTAAAGCCTTGTATAGAAGAAAATGTTGAACACCATTAAATTGACACGAGACTGGAGAATCTCTCTTGTTAGGACTTGAAGTGCTACAAAGGACCACTTAACAAGTGAAAACAAATTAGAGAAAAAGATCAAGGTGGTTCAAGATAGACAAAAGAGCTATTATGATAAATAGAGGAAACCTCTTGAACTCAAGTTGAGAATCATGTATTTTTTAAAGTTACTCCTATGACTAGAGTAGTTAGTGCTCTAAAATGAAGAAGAGGACCTTGAGGAGTATCCTTCTTTTGTGTACTTCTTGAATGGTTGTGGTCTTTGGTTCCCACACCTTGGGAAAGCTATATAGGATTTTAAGGTTTTTTGAGCTTTTGTAGACTTATGTCCCAAGGGTTAAAAACCATTTAGATTGTTTGAAATAATCCAAATATTTCATCAATGACTTATTCTTCCTTAATGGTGAAGCTCTCATAATATCTTGTCAAAGTTACAACTTTTTTTAGTTGAACATCCTCAATTCCTTTGTATGTTGTGTGAAGAGCATCTCACATCTCTTTGGCCATTTTTAAGTTTCAAAACTTGTTATACTCAATTCTAGTCAAAGCACAAGTAAAAGTATACTCAACTTTGTTATTAAGTTCAGTAATGTTGAACTCTTCTTGAGTCCATTTAGCTTTTGGTCTTGTGATAGGAATATTACTATGTGTGATAATATATTGAGTTGATATAATGTAGTAGTAGTAGTTTACTATCTCTTTTTGGTCTTACACTACTACAAAAAAGGCTTTCAACATAAGTTATTTTTGGTTTTTAACAGCAATTATGAATTGATGTTGTAGCAATTGACATTGAAAGTGGACAAATTTCAACATCGATTATTGAACTGATGTTGAAATAAACATTACAACATCAATTAAGTGCACACCGATGTTAAATGATGTCCCAATTGTAAATTTTAGCATTGAATTTTATGTTGGCTATGTCATTAACCAATGTAAAATGTGCACTAACAACATCAGTTAATGCATAATCGATGTAGAATTTTATTTTTTTATGTTCATTCTATTTTGGAATTAACTAAACCTATAATATCAAAACAGAATTCAGACACGAGCATTTTCTATAATATTCAATGATATTAAGTTTATCATTATTATAAAAATACTAATGTATCAAATTCTCATAAAACAATAAACTCAATGTAAAAATGTCATGTTTACATATAAAATCTAATCATAAGTTATTCTAACTCTCTTAGTGCTTAATTTCTATCTTTTAAAAAGTATCATGCTCACTCAATGTGAATTTCTTCAATTCTCCTTAACTCCAATGATTGGGAATTTGTAAACATCTCTATCATATAATAATCATGTATAAGTTAACCACATTGAATATCAAAAATTCTAATAAATAAAACATGTTAAAGTAAACGAGTATATTATCGCTTCCCATTTATCCTTGACCACCCCATCGTTGGTGATCTATATCCAATGTATGACGTAATAGCCACACTCTATGCCTTTGCATTGTGCATTATACTAAATTCAATATGAAATTTAATAGTGTATAAGGCATTAATTATTGTAAAAAAAATTAATAAAAAAACATTTTGTATATTCAAGCATTCGTTAAATTTCTTACTTTTAATTGAAACCATTCAACTTTCTTGGTTTACTTGCATGGTTACTTTGCAATCCTTTTAAAGCACTGGCTAAAAGAAAGATGCAAATGTATTGTAAGACCAAAACTTTATAATACTAATGATACAATCATTTTTTAAAAATTAAAACTTACCTTGTAAGGAAAGGAACAAAACAACAATGTTGTGCCTAGGACAAATAACTAGGAGTTGCCAATGCTGGCTACGTTAGAGAATAGTTACTAGTAACAATGCACTCAATATTTAAATATTTTTATTGATTAAATTTTACTTGCTTTTTGAAATAAGCTCATAAGTAAATCTCTCTCTTTGTGATTCTTGGATTAATCTTTTAATGTAATTTTGCGTCTCATTTCGTATATTTCCTTATCTCTATGTTCTGAGGTTCAAGAAATTCATACATAGAACCACACCTCAATTCCATAATTATCTGATTCAAAAACCTATTTTGTTTCAAATAAATATAAATTGTTAATCACTTACAATTATATTAGTAATGAAGTTAAAATTAAAATTTACTTATATCTTTCACTACATCTTGCCTTCCATTCACATAATTAACAAAAGGACAATAATATTTCCATCAATATACAATGAGTTTCGTTAAGCAAATTTCAAAAACTGTTCAACCTCATTCTCATACTCCCCAATGATGCGAATTGATTTCATCCAACTTCAAGCCATCTTTTCACTCAGGTGAAATTAACAAAGTTATATCGCGCATAAAGATCTCACTTTTTTCATAACAGGTGTGGCCTTATTCCATTCAAGAAGACATTTTTTAATTTAATTAATACGTAGAAGTTGAACCTTTTTTTGTTAAATTTGATGAAATTTTGACAAAATTTTGCATTGATATCCAAGTACACAACATGAAAGTGATGATATCCATTCCACCACAATTAAGCATGCACTAAACTACTATGTACAAATCAAGTATGAAAATGACTCTTTTCAAACTATCTAAACAGTCAATTCAAGATTCATTATAACAATTAATACAAAATATCTGTATTAATAATTGTATTGAACCTCAAACGAGAAATTAAGGCTCGCTCATAATATATAACTTGAATATAAAATAATATTCATTAATCACACAAATAAGTTAAAAAATATTATTGTAATTGTAACAAACATAAAAGTTTCAGAATGAAATACATAAGATGTTAACTAACAATAACAATGAACATGATGATGACGATGATGATATAAATAAGTAAAGAAAAAGATCCTATAAATCAATTTAGATTGTTTTAACTCTTAGCAAGAACAACTCAACAAGTGACAAACTCATGAGATTATTTTGTTTCCAAGAATCCTCTAATTAGCCGTATGACTGTTCGCTAAAGAATTTATCCAAACTTACTCAAAATACAAGGGTTGTTAGGTTTTAAAAAAGATATTCTTCTATTTGCTACAACACTGACATAAATTTTTATGTCACATGGCTCATCATTAACGTCAATAATCAATTTTCTACATCCAATAGTTAAACTTTTTATAAAAGTTATATTTAGAAATAATTTGGAGAATCTTAGTTCCTACATTTTATTTTCTTCTTCTTTTCATTAATATTATTAAGTATTCATTTCAGTTTTGCAAGCATCATTGACAAAAAACGTGTATATGATTCGAAGTTACAATAATTTTATATTCCCATGCCCAAAGAACAATCCCATAGATCCTAGTTAAACGTTTTCACTGAAGGTTGAAGGGCTAAAGTCTAGAAATAGAACGTTTAGTGCACGGAGAAACAAGTATGCCTCCTATTCAAGCCATCAATTCTAGTCCAAAAGCATATATGTCTCTTAGGTACACTTGGCAAAAACAGTAAAATTAACCATGTTAAAAGTTGGTTAAGAAACAAAATACAACCAACAATAATGCACTTGCTTTTTTTTTTTTCAACAGCATCCAAGGTGTAAATTCTCATTGTTTAATTGACTAGTGATCCTGTTACTATCATATATACCGACTTATAACATCTTATAACAGATGCAAACTAGTCATATCTAATCAAGCTCACTAAGTAACAAAAACTAGTATTCACACCCAGCTTCGTGATAACCATCCAATCATATTAGTATTCGAAGTTGAAAACATAAGGTAAGGAGATTCAAACCTGGTTCGTGGTGGTAAAACAAAGCACAATAATGGTGACGTCATAATTCTCCAATGGTATCAACTATGGACAAAAACGACAATGTCAATGGAGGTTCAGAACTTCCCAAATCGCGTTAACAAAATAACGTAAACAATAGCTTAGATTCTTACCCAAGTGTTTAGCAACATTGACATTGCAAGGTGGGGCCAAAATCGCACTGACGATGCACCTAGATAAAAGGCTCGTAGAGCTTTAGCCAGGTTGGATAAACCTTCGTAGAGAACGTGTTCGCAGAGACGAAGAAGACAGAGGGAGGGTTACAACGCCATAGTGAACAAGTGAGATTTTCCTTTAGAGAGTGAAAGTGAACGAGTGAGAGAGAGTGATGAAGAAGAACGATTTTATTTCACATTAATTTTATTACGAGTTATTAATACAATATTAAAAGACATTTTTAAGTAATGTTATATTCTTATATTTCACTCATTAAATAAAAGATAAAAGTAAATAAATATGATTAATTACTTTTAAGTTTATGAAATTTTATCCATTAATGATTAGGCATTTTTTTTTCTTAAATTTTATTGTAATTACAAACATTATAGTAATTTTACTCAATTCAATTCAAAATAATTCATAATTTAGTAAACTAATTTCATTTAAATTATTTTATATTAAAAAGTATAGTTTATATATTTTTTCTGAATTTTTTGATTTAAAATATCTCTGGTTAAACTAATACAACTAAAATGTCTTTAGTTAAAATGTTAGTTACTAAAAAAATTTCAAAAATTTAGTTTCATAACCATAAATATTATTCTAGACACGAAATATGTTTTAATCATTTTTCCATTTCCTACACTCTCATCTAGAAAAATTATTTTAAACCAAAAGTAGGTAATACCCATTATTCTAAGCAGAACTGTGCTTGCCAAAAATTTTATACTTTTTATCTTGTTTTCCAAAAACAAATGCAAAGTAAATAGAAAACACGGTGAATAAAAATGCAGTTGTTACAAATTTGATTTTCATTTCTTCTTCCTTACTCTTTTCAAGTTTCAAGTATTTAATTAACTTTCTGCGCTATTTTAAAATTCTATTTATGTTTCCCAGTAGTTACGTACATCTTTACTTAATTTTACTTTTAAATTTAATTTGATTTAACAAATAATCCAAAAACAAGTCCCACCATTTATTAAATTCCATCTAATTTTTTATTTTAAAATTTTTAAAAGATAATTTTTATGAAAAATAAAAAACAATAAATTTTTTAATGTATATTTTTAAAAATTTTATGTTTAATTATTAAAATTTCTAAAAATAGATTTTTATGTA
>JAMLFT010004363.1:0-19743 GCA_026544285.1 Pachyrhizus erosus | reverse complement strand
CGATCTTTGTAAAAATTTATATTTTTAAATTTTTTTACTATTTTTATTATTTTTTTAGCAAGTGTAATTATTTTTATATGTTGATAATTTTTTATATTATATTATTTTATAGTGGAACAAGATAAGATATAATGATTGATTTATTTTATTTGTTTTCAATTTACAACTAATTTTTAAATAAAAACAAAGAAAAACATAAACTAAAAACTCAAAACTAAAACTAGTTTTAATTTTTGAAAATTTTAAAACTAAAAACAAAAAGTCACCCCAAACAGAGCCTAAGTAAATGTGGTTCTATTTAATTTATTAGGCTGAGGTCATGACCATTTTTGGTGGTGAGTATGTTGTTTGCAAAATTACTGAGTTTTGCTTGTATGCATTACAATACCTGTCGTAAGAATGAGGAAATCACTCACTCTAAGTTTTAACTGTGATTATTAACATAAAGTGTTTCTGTAATGTATATATACAAATTGAGGAGATTCAATTTTAGAATTTTGCCATTAGTTTATGATGTATTGAATTAGTGTTCAATAGTTTGTAAGTCATATCCTAGTTTAGTTGGACTATAGCTTTACATCTTTTCTATTATTATTTTTGAATCATAAGCTTGACTTGTAGCTGTTGCATTACATTTGTATTTTGTATCTTATAAATTTGGCTCCTTTAATTCATTATATAAGGCATATTATCACTTTTAAAAGTTTACTCTTGTAGTTGTGAAATGTCTATGTGCACTACAACATCCCATTAGTCTTGATTTCTTGTGGAAATTATTGACTATAAATTCAAACTCCCATTATAGAAGATAGGAAATGCCAGTTATAAAAATATGTAAATAAAAGGAAAATAAGAACACTAATTAATAAGTGAGTCTAATTAAATAAATAAATAACAGTGAACACTCAATTTTGACTAGATATTTTCCTTCTTTTCTAAAGGTTGAAAAAAAAAACAAAAAGAATATGAAAATTAAAAAAAAAAACTCTAATATCATTATTTTTCTGTTCTGAGGAGTGTTCAAACCAAATGAAATTTATATTGTAGTTTGTAGAAGATAAAATAAGTTTTTTACAATTCTACAAACAAAGTAGAAGCAAAAAAAGAAAAGAAAAGAGAAATTGACAAGGGAAAAAGAGGAATTAAAGAAAAGGAAAAAGTCCCAGATTAGAAAAGTCAAACTATTTAAACCCCCCTATCTGCTTGATGTGTTTCAACATCCAAGAGGATCACAAGAATTTTGGGCCAAGTATAGAGTTTGTGCTATTTTAGTTCAAAATCTTTTTAAAGGAAGAACTGCAAATGCATAGTACTTTTGAAGGATCATTATGTGTGGGAGGGGGGTGATGTGTTAAGACTTTATCTCCTCTTTTGTGCTTAGTTTGTTTTCTCTTTTATTTTTATATAGAAAATCTTAACTTGTCGAGTTAAAATTAATTTTTCATACTTTAATTCTTTATTATGTTGATTTCTTATCCTTTTTTAATTTTATACTTTAAAAGGACAGAATAAATATTTTTGAATGATTTGAATTTGCAAATTAACTTAAAATAAATGTTTTTAGGTAAATGTATAATAACGGAACTATAAGATCCAATTCTTAATTTCTTACCCTGCCCTATGCATAATTGGACCCCCACCCCCCCCTCAAATTCTGCTTTGTTTCCTTGGCCATCTTCAAGTTTTCCAATTTTTCTAAAATAATTGGATATAACTCCAATTAAAATTTTAATTTTTGATTGCTAATCTGTTGCAATTCTGGTTTATAACTATTACTATGAGAGAAATAACAATTAAAACATATAGTGATCATATTGGATTTAAAAAAATGGTTTCCAAGTTGTGGCCAATGGCAACAGCTGCTTTGTTTTTGGTTACCAGGATGTTTACAAACAACAGTAACTATGCCAGTAACTGTGTGCATTGTTAAATGATTAGGATACATTATGATCTCCCTAGGTAGGTTATTGTAGGAAAAGCAATGTTGAGGAACATCTTGTATTGTTGATGATCTATTTATACTATTTAGGCTATATCTTGGACTGTGCTATGGGGAGATCTTGTAGTTCCAAGATCAAAATGTATAATTACCAGAGAGTAGCTCTATACTTTTATATGACTAAGAAATTAGTCACCATTTCGCTAGATTCAAAAGTAGTTGTTTGATCAAACAAAGTCTGGTGGGAGTACTTAATTCTTATCCATACAATAGTCATTAATCAAGCATGCATGCCAACTTGTTTTAACTAATTAATTCTAGCTAAGTAGCATTTTCTTAATTTATCATAATTTGATTTAGGTTTTGGGGGAGCAAATAAAGTTCCTCTTGCACAGAATTTGTGTTTTGGATTGGAGAAGTCTTACCTTCTAGCATTGCATTTTGTCCTAAGAAACAAGTTTTAACACTTATAGTCATATTGGCTTGGGTCTAATTGATATAGCTTTGTTAGGATCTTTATATTTCACTTATATCCTCAAAACTCTTTTCATAATGATAATTTTATCAAGTTTTGTGGTTGGCTTTTAACCTTTGCAATGGTACTTTCTTAGGCTACATTGCATTTAAGGCTTGTGGTGATTAGTGTTGCTTACTCATGAGCTACATTATACAGAAAAGGAAGGAATTAAATATCAAATGATCAAGGCATATCTACAACTTTAAGCTATTATCAGAACTTACAGGTATAAAATATATTTCTAATTTACCCCTTGAAAACCTTATGGGCTTGGGACTTTGGTTGTACTTTGTAGTCAAGATTATGCTGACCACTTTCTTGTTTTGAAATTTTAATTAGATGAGAGAAAGAATGTAGCAAAGGTTGATTTCCGTTACCACATACTTGGCTTATATTCAAAGGAATCATTTGTTTCAAAAATATTAAATATTTAGGTCAAGACTTGCCAATTGGCTTTTATCTCTTTTACAGAAATGTAAAAGGCTTCTTTGCAATTGTACAAATGAGCCCTTTAAGACAATTTCTTATTATGTCTATTAATTGTTACTGAAGAATATATAGTGCACATTTATCAAAGAGAAATAAATTAAACCAAAATGCTACTAGATAAAAACAATTCTAGAAATATTTCAACTGGATTTGACTAGGAACGGGGCAAAATATTAACTTTTATTTATCATATTTTATAGTTAATTGTTTTGTTCCTTATGCAACATATTTTGTTTTTACTGCATAAGCAATTTTATCAGGTTTACAGTTTCCTTTTTTAATTTAATTTTCGAATAAAAAAACATGAACGAGCTTTAATTTCTTTTTGATGAGTAAATGCCACCACTCACATAATATGTTATAATATACCCTATTTCAAGATATAATTGCAAATTTCATTCCTTATTTTCGTTTATTTTGTGATATGTCATCAAAATGAGTTTTGAAATTTTGTTGGATGTTCAATACATGCTTTGCAGTTTAATTTGTTGTCTTGAACAGTACTGTTGTTGTTTTGAAGTCTTGTTAATTGTTGATATATTGTTGCCATTAAGTTTCTAGAAACTACATTATGATAGATAAGTAATAGAATTTAAATTCGATGAGATACATTTTTATTCGTATGATTTTATTGCTTCATCATTTTTGGCTTTGGAGAATCTGTGAAATACTGAGAATATATATATAATTCATTATTTGTAGGGGAGACTTTGAGTGTGTGTGTGCACGTGTTTGCTATTTCAATTTGTCCGAATTATTTGGTGCGTGTTTGCCATTTCAATTTGTCAGTTGTATGTGGTGCGTGTTTGCTATTTCAATTTGTCAGTTGTATATGGTGCGTGTTTACCTTTTCGTATAAGTATCTTTTATAGCAACTTTCTTCTGGAGTAATTTCTCTACTTGTGCCCATATCTTTATTTCAAAATAATTTTAAACTGTGCTTGTGGTTGCATTGCAATTAACAATATTACGGAAAAATATTGTTGATAAATGCTATCACAGTTTTAAACTGTGTTTGTGGTTGCATTGCAGCCACAAGTACAGTTGCAAATAACAATTTTTTTTGGATAAGACAAAAGTATATTGATATATGGACCACTAGGGGTACCCCTAACCCAAATACATAAGGTACTGTTTTACATTAGTGAAGAAACTAATTATAGCTCAATTTCATCAAACAGAATGTCTAATCACAGCAATGCAAAATCTTCTCAAATGGCCTTCGTTGAAACCACTACCTAATAACTTCAAAATCAATGTGTTCATAGGTTCAAAGTTCTATGATCCAAACCTGTTAAGCAATATACAAAAAGCTCTAAGGGAGATACAGTGAAGATAGACAGCATAGTGGGTTTGTGCACCACTTATAAAAACTCAATATTACGTTGTCTATCCTAGACTTTGCCATTGTTACATTGCAAATAGCGATTTAAGACTCTAATTCATATTCTATTTTTGTGGTTAAAATATTTTGAATGTTATGTGGGAATTGTGTTAAACATACCTGAATCCAGTATTCTAACATGTTTGCATACTAGACATGCGGCCATATTTTAGCATACATGTAACTTCATTAGCATTTACTTTTGTCAAAAAAAAAATTGACATTCATACTCAAACGTACACCATCAAAATGAAGAAAATTGACATTTAAGTGTTTTGCTGCAGAATCTTAATGAAAAATTACATGTTAAGCATGCCAAGTGGTGGGGAAAATCTGAACATAGAAGATGCATACTCAAATGCTTCTATTTCAACTGATTACATTATGATTGTGAATCCTTTGAGAACTAAGTCTCGTACATCTAAAAAAATGAGGGCTGAGTTGCACAAAATGTCCCAATAGTTTGCAATTTAGGCTCGAATCCTTAAAGTCCTTTTGCAGTGCTATTAAGCCTTATGATAGCACTGCTATCAAGTTTGGTGATTTGCAATATTTTCAAAGTAATTATAGTAAGAGGCTGTGCTCAATATAATGAATTTGAAATGATGGTTTTGTAGCAACTCAAGTTTGTGAAGTATGAGTAATGACCGGTTGCTAATTGGTTATTAGAAGTAACGATCTTAACTTGAATATGATGCATTGGATAAGGGAGATATCAGCTAGAGATGTTGAAGTAAGATAGAAGACATGCCACCAAATGCTTTAGTGGTTTTTTCTAAAATTGTTGAAGAAAATTCACAAGCTGGTGTGGTTGGAGACATACACATGGTTTTGATTACAGCCTGACAGGATGATCAAGTAATGAAACTGCTATCAGACCGGTCAAGCTAGTGATGTATATGTGACCTTGTGAGACCAAGGAGTAAAAATACCGGTCAAAAACTACACACATGATTGATCTTATAGGGAGTGAAGGTGGTAGTAAGTACTTAGTTGAGAAGGTGCATCTCGAGATGAAACCTGGAACGGGCCTAGATACTGTTAAATGTTTTTATTTTTCAAAATGGTCCCTTAAATAGTCTTTTCTTTTAACATTTATAGTAACAAAATATATATATTTTATCATTAAGATTGGTTAATTGGATCCTTTATTGCTTTTAAGGTGATAATATTGCTGCATATAACATAATAGTCGTATTTTTATTGCAGTTGTTATACAACCTATTTCGTTATACTTAACCATCTTGACAAACGAGCGGTATTTTCATCAGTGTTAAACATCCATCAAATCATTTCAAATTATGTCATGAACCAACTTGCTGGGGCAACTATCAACCAAAAGCACAGGGAACCATTGATTTATTTAATTTACAGCCTTAAATATCTGTGATAAATGTTGCTTCGTAAAAGTTTTTGGTCAATATAGTCGTGGCAGTTAGGTAAAATACCCTAATCAAGCCAGTTAAGCACTGAGAAATGGTGAAACAGGAATTTTAATAATCATGCATGCATCCGTATAATTCTAGGAAATAGTAAAAATTAACCATTGTAACCTGCCTGTATTGTGGCTTATAACCCTATTATGTATTGCCAAAACTTACAATAGGCACTTCATAATAGGGAATGAAATCATTCCTTTTGGGTGAGAAGCATTACTTTCCTAAGAGAATCTTCAACTTCAATTAAAACCCTTCCCATATATTCATTATTTAGCATCTAGATGCAAAAGTATAAAATGTTTAGTCTAGTTGCACTTGTCCAATCAACAATAATTCTGGTTTTATCATAATATATATTTTCTATAATAGTTTTTTAGAATTTTGGTGGCTATTACGACTTATTCTAGAGGTTAACTCACAGATCGGGGGAAATTAGTGTAAAACCGTCTCAAAGTGGCAACTCAACGGCCCCAATCCCTGACTATTATGACTAACTGATGATTATTGATTGATGTATAATTTTTTCACAATATGTATGCAGGTAGGTATACGCAATATTGAAAATTAGAAAGAGAAAAATCGGATAAACTTTCTTGATACGTTGTATGGTAATTACTTTTAATGCAATAATACAGCAGCAGAGTTTCATGTGGTCTGTGAAACATGCTATGGAGTTTTTTTTTTTTTTTTTTTCCTTCTACCACAAGATTATTCTTAAATTGTGAATTAAATAAGTCCTCGAGATGCTAAGATGATTCAGAACTTTGCAGCATGCTAGACCTAAAGAAATCCATAACCCTAATTTTTTGTGCTAGAGAAGTGTTAATGTCTTGCAAGAGAAAAGAAATATAAATAGTGAAACAGAGGTACATTTCACATTGTAAGAGAAGACAAACATTTTGCAGAACCAAAAATGTCTTGCATACACTGTTCTGCATTTTATTTTAGAAATTTTTATGAATAAAATCACGTGATCACATCTAAAATTTATAATCATATATTTTTAGGAATTAGTAGGTCTGAATTAAAATAATGACAATAATCATTGTACTTATTTTGGTATGCACAATTATATTTTTTTTCCCTTAAATATGTTTTGATTTTCATAAATATGTCACTTCAAATTTGAAGTTTTGGTTTATGTTTTGTTTTAATAAGCACTTCTAATTTTCGTCATTATTATTTATGTGTTAAGTACTAATGGATCAAATTGTCAATTTGTTTCTTACGTAAATATATCAACTTTTTATTTGTCTATTTAAAATTTGATAATATATATCATTTATGTAAATATATCAATAGATTGTTTAAAACAAATTTTTTATATATCAATTTGGATTATATGAAATACATGACAAAAATATTAATATAGTCCATCTAAAATGTTAGACTTACCTATCTCTTATAGCAAACATGTAGGTGTTATTGTTAATCGATGGATTCCGGTGCCTTCTTAGTTTTTTTTTAAAAAATATTTAATTGAATATATTGATTTTTGATTTTTTATATTATTATCTAATTATAAATTATTATATAATTAAATTTTAATAATTATTTTATAAGTCATTTAAAGTAATATTTAATTGGTTAATAGTGTAAAAAATTATGTTAAGAATATTTCAAAATCAATATCTCTAATATTAAATTGTACAACTATTTTTTTATTTACCATATTAACAACAAAATTCCTTTTGTTGATATTTTATATATAATTATGACCATGTTAAATAAGTTGGAATTTAAATAAAATAATATTTTAGTTTATCCTAACTTATTCGATCTACAAGTTAAATGGACAGTCCACTGGTTAAACATACTGTCTATATAATCCAACCCATAAACCTGCCTTCATAAACAAAGTTAAAATGACCTAAATAAAATTAATTTCATAAATAAATTTTCTTGATTTGTATTTTTTTTCCTCTGTACCCTTTTTCATAGATAATTTCATAAAATTATCTGTTTTTTTCCTGATTAAAAATTTTGATCATATCATTTATTTAAGTTTAATGTCAATTTATTTAAAGCCTAAAATATATTAAACAAGATTGTGTCAACCTAATCTTTTAACATAATATATCAATTTTAATATTATATATAATTAAATCATAAAATAAAAAATAAAAAATAAAAAACTTAAATTAAGGTATATTTAAAAAAAATATCATTATCAATATAATAACTTATTATACAAAAAATTATCTACTAAATATCTAATTATTATTAATATACAATTAATAAAAAAATACTTTTTAAAATAATATAGAATTCTAGACTAAATTAAAAAGAATCAAAATATAATTTGAACTCACTCTCAAAATAAACATGGTCTAATTTAAAATTCAAATTCATCTAAAATAACTTCATGAGAAATGAAAATGGATTTAATTAATGAGAAGGATGAGTCATGCTCATCCTATATGTATAATGTATATAATTGGATTCCACCATGCATGTTAAGATTGGATTATTGAGAAGGGCGAGTCATGCTCACTCGATATTATATCATATATATAACCTGATTCCACCATGCATATCACAACCTATAAGTTATAAGGCAAGTTAAAACAGCCTATCCATTGCAACAAAGTCTAAACCTATCTTTTTTTTTCATTTACACTAAAATATTATTTTGGTTTATTATGTTTTCACATTTTTTTTCTTTTTGATTTTTGTTTTAAAATTTCTAGTTTGGTTCTTTATTTTTGTGACGTTATCCAAAATGGTTTTGTGGTTAATTTTATACTAACATCATTAGTGTTTTAAAAATTAAAATAATTAATTTTAACATAATAACATTTTTTATTCACCATAATCCTTTTTATTGAATTTGAAAAATTATAAACTCATCAGCATTCTTCTTCAAAGATTTATAACAAATATCAATATTCTTCTTCTATTATTCTCCAAGATGGTTTAGATTCAATGTAATGGTTTTGTTACTAAACAACCAAAAACAACATTGATGTAGCATCTTGAATGGTTCAATTAAAAACAACAAAATGGTTTAGATTCAATATAATAGTTTTGTGATGTTTTTAGACACTATTAACCAGAGTTATTTTTAGTTGACCTTAATAAAGGTTGTTTTCGGTTAACCTCAGTTAGAGTTTTTTTTAGTAAACATCGATCATGGATGTTTTCATGCAACCTCAACAAAGGCATTATTCAACTGATCTCAGCCAAGGTCCTTTTTGGTTGACCTTAGCTAGAATTATTTTTGGGTAATGGCATGCAAAGTTATTTTTTGTTGACATTGGCAAAGATGTTTTTATTTTATCTCAACTAAAGTATTATTTGATCAACTTTGGTCATGGTTGTTTTCGGTCATCCTCGATCAGGGTTGTTTTTGACCAACCTCGGCAAGGGTTGTTTTTGACCAACCTCGGCAAGGGTTGTTTTCTACTTACCTCGATTAGGGCTTTTTTTTTTTTACTGACCTTGGCTAGGACATTTTTTGGCCAACATCGATTAAGATTATTTTTTGTTAGCCTCAATTGATGCTTTTTTAGGTCTAAGATGATCGAAAACAACATTGATTGAGATCAACTAAAAACATTCATAGTCGATGTCAATAAAAAATTGTCCTAGCTGAGATTAGCTTAAACAACCTTAGTTGAGGTTGGCAAACCAATGCATCGACCGAGATCAATTGTAAACAATCCTAACTAAGGTTGATTGAATAATATTTCTACTAATGTTGGCCAAAAATAAATTTAGCCAATGTTAGCCAAAAATAGTTATAACCTAAGTCAATAAAAAAAACTCTAACCGAGATTAGTCAAAAAATGTCCTAGCCAAGGTTGATAAAAAACAGCTCTAGCTAAGGTTGGTTGAATAATGTCTTAAACAAGGTTGGACAAAAACATCCTTATCCTATATCAACTAAAAATAACTATGTTCAAGGCCAGTCAAATAATGGCTTGGTTGAGGTTGGATGAAAACATCCCCAACCAATGCCAACTAAAAACAGTTATAACTGAGGTCAACCAAAAATAATCCTAACCAATGTCGGTTGAAAACAACTTTGATTAAGATTAGTTGAAAAGTTCTTGCTCGTAGTCAGTTGTATTATACCCTAACCAATGTCGGCCAAAACCAATTGTAACTAATGTTGGTTGAAAATAATTCTAGTTAAGATCAACCAGAAAAATTATAGCCGAGGTTAGTTGAAAAATGTCTCAATCGAGGTTCGACAAAAAAATCCTTGATTGATGTTAGTTAAAAACAACCCTAACCTAGGTAAGCCAAAAACAACATTGGCCTAGGTTGGTCGAATAATGACCAACTGAGTCGTGATCGATGTCGATTGAAAGCAATTATGTTTGAGGTCGGCTAAAAATAGTCCTAACTGAGGTGAGCCAAAAAATGACCCGATCAAGGTTGGCCGAAAATAACTTCATTTAATGTCAGCTAAAAATCGTCTCATATGAGGTCAACTAAAATTGTGTTAGTCAAGATCAATCGAAAAAAGTCTCAACCAATTTTGATAATCTTGTTTTTTTATATAAATTAAGTTAAATTCTAAATAATTTAAATTTAAATTTTGTATTGAATTTGAATTATAAAAAAAAAATATTTTCATAAGAATGTTTAAAAATATACTTTTTAAATATTTTTAAGAAAATATATTTAATTTATTTTTATTTTTATAATGAGTGAATTAAATAAATTTAATTCTGGATAGATTAAATGAATGACAAATAAATGATTTCATTTACTACCTTATATACATCAATTACATTTAAGAAGCATCGTGAATCCCAAATTCCAAATCCACCATGGAACCACCAAATCTACAAAATAAAATGCCAAGGCTAACTTGTGAATAAGGTCCACAAATTCCAAATCCACCACCAAATCCTAATTTCTGTAACCTTCAAATCCCAAGTCCATCACCTAACCTACAATAAACTAAAGGTCAGCTCGTACCAAACTTAAGCCCACCCAAGCCAAACGAAACCACCCAAGTCAAAAATAAATACCAAAAACGCGAAATACACTAGGCCACTGACGCGTCGAGCCCGTGGTATAAATTTTAAAATATATATAAAAAAAAAATGAAAAGCATAAAGATAAAAAATGATAGTTTAACTTTTTTTTTTATAAAGAAACAAAAAAGCAACTAAATCTATCATTTTTTTATTAACCGACATATAGGACTTGTTTTGCCATCTCTAAATAGAAATTAGAATGATACCCATCACAGACACGTGCCACGGATTTGGGACGCAGACGCCTTACCCCCACCTAGTTGCTTAATCCCGTTGATGTTACTACATTAGAAACGTGCTTTTGTTCACCGTGAACCAGGAAAGTCTGTAATTACTCTAACAGCTACAACATACATATATCATCTTTTTTATTGAAAAGTTTTAAAATATCTGCCTTAATTCTTGTGAAATAGTTCAAAAGCTCCTACTATATACAAAACCAAATCAAGTAATTAATATTATTTCCACTCTTATTATGACCTTACTCAAAACCAGCTTTTTGTGACGTTCTTGTTCTATATATTTGCCCAATAGAAATTGAGGGAATTTACCACAGCTACTCAGACAAGCATACTCACATGCATGCTTTGGACACGAGTGGTGGAAACTTGGAGTCAAATTACTGAATAAATTGTGATGGTTGTTGTCTTTATCTTCCCCCTATCCCACTAAACTTTTTATCACAATTTTCTGATTTGATCGAATAATGGAGACCTCAAACTTATATCATCAATTGGGTTCATTACGATTATAGACAGTTCCCCGTTCTCAAAACCATTGAAAATAGAAGCCAAATTAATTAATCGACGACATTTAAGACTTCAATTGAATGTAATCAATATGTTAATAGTTTTGTCCTTCACCAAGCCAGCTATTGCTTTTCTAATTCATGTCTTAATAAGGGATGTCGAAGCTTTGTATGAACCCTTGGTGTTCTTTGAAAAAAAAAAAAAAAGCCTTTAAAGACTCAATGGTGATAATCAAGAAATTATTTTCATATTGTATTATAGATATACTATTATTTTTGTTTTGCCATCATGTAATCCTTCTAGTAGTGATAATCCGGTGCTCCTGTAGAAAATGGGAAAACACTTCTGGGCATATTCTTAATTAAATGGATTTTTTGCTCTTTATTCTGTTGAATCTTCCATATGATTCATATAGCGGACAAACTGTGTGACCATACTTTAGAGTTACTAGCTATATATTAAAATAAAAAGTAAATTGCACTCATAATTCTTGATTTTTTTTAAATTGCACATATTTTTTGTTTTTAGAACATTTTTAATACTCTTATAGGAATACATAACATAATGTTTTTTAAGTAATTAAAAAGATTAATATAAAGATTAAAAAAAATAAGTGAATCCAAAAAAAATTTAAAAGGTGTTAGTATAATTTACTAAAAAAAAAAATATAAATTTAAATATTCAATTAAAAAATAGTTAAAAAAATATGATTAAAGATATACTAATTTAACCTGATATGAATTATTAGAACGGATGTCTTTGTTACATCCGGCGTGAAGTTAATATGTAAGGCTTGGAATCTCGGTCTCAGCAATTATGCATCTGGAATGTTCTTTCTCTCGAAGTACTCGAGTGCTTTTTGCTTTTCGAAGGATGCTATAACTGTTGTTGAAGTTTCATTTCTTTGTCTTTTATATGTTCACAATGTACAAAAGAAAAAAAAGCACTTAGCATTTTTTATGAACTTTCTTCCATTAAATTCAATCTCAGAGTCGTGGCTGTTGCAAGGCCAACAAGGCGATAGATAGCCTTAGGTCCCTTTCAGCTTTTTAGTTTTTTAGACATACTTTTAAAACATTATTTTTAATTTAAATAATTTAGTGATAAATTTTATTATGTTACTTGTATCTAACTTATTAATAAGATTATTCCATTTAAAAATATGTATATACATAAATATTTTTATTTATTATTTAATAAATTTTATTATTTATTTAAAATGTTATAATAAAAATAATAGTTGTGTCAACACATTCAGTTAAAGATTAATTCTTTTGGTTTTGATTATTTTGTATGATATCAAATGAATTTATTTTCTTTTATTCAAAATTTATTTGAAAATAAATTAAAATATGAAATTTCTTTGAATTCTTTTATTTGATTCCAAATTTTTGGGAATATAAAAGGAAAATAAATTTTAAAAAGATTGTATTAATCTTAAAACAAATTTAAATTTTAAGGAGTATTACTTTGATGCTAGTGATGTTCGGGTTTTCTCTTTCTTAAATTAAGGTATTAAAAATATTAACAAAATAAAATAATATTTTATTAGAAGATTGAACTATATTGAAATTTTTATTTTATTTTAAATGTATGTAATACTTATAAATTATTATTAATAATATTTGCAATAGTTGTCATTATCAAACATAATTTTTAGAAATTAAAATTTTTAGGTTCAATTTTATATTAATTATATGACAAGATAGATATTGAACGAATATCTACAAAGTGAGATATTGAAATTACTTGATTATAAATTTTAATTAACAGTTTTATAGTCCAAAAAGATAGAAAATAAAATATAAATTCATAAATTATATTAAAGTAGGAGTTAAATCATAATTTGTCTTAAGCCCTCAAAATTTCTAAGCATTACTCAATAAGTAAAACTCATGTCATGACTTTGTTTCATTTATCAATCAAGTCAATACTCATACCAAGTTCTTAAACTCATATGTTTGAATCTGTGTAACATATGAAAATGTTTCATCTCACATTCACTTTAAAATTTCAAACACTCGCACCATAGTTATTATTTCTTGGATCAATTTTGACACACATCAAGTTAATGTAAAATTCATAAAGAGCACAATAACTACTGCTTAAATACTACCAAAGCTTGTAATTAGGTCATTCTAGCTTCAATCTAGAATAGTAATTTGATCATAAGAGAATGCTCTTAGCATCTAGGCACATAGGAGTACATTCCCAACCAAAGTCATGTTTGAATAGGCTTAGCATACACCTTAGCCTCTCAAGCATAACCAATGTAGATGTTATTAACAAAAAGTAATTGTCATATTTGGTATACTAAAAATCATGGATCACTAACTAATATTGACAAGATTCACTTTAATCAAATCTCCCAAAATAGGGGAAGTGTGATCAACCCATAATCTAAAAATGATATCTACAACTAATGATATTACACTTTATATAAAATGGTAAATTAAACATTTAAACCTAATTCTAAACTCTACAAAATATATATATCCTTAAACTTGTTTTAACTTGAGTTTTATAATGTTTTTGCAAATATTACCATTTGTCGTAAGTGAAATGACAACTTACTGCATAAAGACATTAACATTATTACCGTACCTTGATGGCCTATTACCTCAAATATTTGAAAGTACAACTTGCTTCAATCTTGATGCATGTTTAGTAATAGTGAGCTCTTTTGTACTATATAACCCAGTAAAAGTTAATGATCACTTATTATTTGTCTAGGAGGATCACAAATTCTTTATAAGCGGTAGTAAGACAACTTAAAATTGAAAATGAAGACAGAACATGGCAATAGTCGCAACGGAACAAATAGCAACGAACACTTACAAGGGGGACTTTGACATCCATGTTAGTTTGAGTAGGATGATAGTGAGTGAAAAATGCAAATGAACGAATACTTGCTAGGAAAATGCCTTATATAATGTTGATGTTTGGCAAGAAAGTTAGTTATCTAGTTACCAAACATGTGGTGAGTTAGTTATTCGTGCAAGTGATTGACATAATACGGCAAAACTTGATCGAGGTTGAGTGTTGTTTTGAGTAAGTAGAATGCTTAATGATGGAAATATGAGGCAAGAGTTGATTTGTGGTAGGGAATGTTTGTTTGATTGTAACTGAAGGTAATTAGGAGACGCAAACCCATAGACTTAAGCTAAGGCAAAATTTGACGAAGAACGCTATCTATTAGCCTTATGCTTACACTTGACAATAGCCGCAAATTTTCCTGCCAATGTGATGGTGATGACATATTACTATTATTATAAAATTGATTATTATCCTATTAATAAATTAATATACCTTGTTAAATTTGCACACTATAATCACTACATAGTAATATGCAAAATTTGATGTAGAAGTATTAATTTGTTTTTCAATTTAAGCATCTAAGAATCTTACTTACATTCGGATAACTCAAATTTAATTCTGTCAGTTCTAGGCCTTAAATATTAAATCCAATAATTGTTGGTTGACTCATGTGATACGTTTGGATAACCTAACCCAACGCGGTGTTACGTTGTATTTTAAGATTTGGTTAAGTAGTCAATTTCATTCTCAGGAGTGTGAGACTCTATTACTTTAGTTAATGAAAATAATAAAATTAAAAAAATATTCTTAAAAGTGCAATTCATCATTCTCTTTAATTTAAAATTCAAAAAATTGTATGGCTTAAATAAATCTCTTATTTCTAATCTTAAATATATAAAAAATGTAACTCTTATTTAATATTTCAATGAAAGTAGTATAAAAAATATTATTAATTAAGATTAATATAAGTTAATAAATTGAACTAATTTTTAATAAATATAAAATCAATGTTTTTTCTTATAATTAAGGTTGAAGAGAGTAAACAAGATTAAAGGCTTATTTAATCAGATGAAAGACTTGTTTTTGTATTTTTGTCTCTCCTACTAGAATATTCTGGTAGCTGAGTGAAATTTTTTGCTTTTGGCGAAGCCCAAACGAAACTGATGATTGTAGGAGTGGGATGGTGATGGAACCAAATAATCAGAAAAATGTGGTTCTGAGCCAAAAACGAAACACCACAAAAAGTCGAATTCCTCTCGTAGTGGGTACAACAGCGTGACTCGTGAACCCTCAGGACAAAATAAATTGCAAAGAAAGCTATGAAGGAAAAGAAAAGGTAAAAGTAACTTTCAAGGAAGTAAAGTGAAAATTCACAAACACGAGAAACTAAACCTACATGCATACGGAATCATCCACAACATGCATATGCATCTCTTTTATATCCACAGCAAAGGCAAAGGCAAAGGCAATTAATGACGCACGCGACAGAGAGTCCCGAAAAAACAAACTAAACAAGAAATTAAAATAGATTTTGTCATCATCATATGTCTTAAAAACTCATAAGTTCCTAAACAAAGAGAATATCCTTGAGCGCAGGACGGAGCTGTTTGCTGCAGAACTGGTTATACTCCAAGGTATCCCCGTTGTCCTTCTTCACTTCTACCACCAAAAACGACGGCGTCACGGCGTAAATATCCGCCGCAATCGCAAGCTTCCCTTTTCTCCCACTCTCCTGCCCCTCAAGCCTCACCTTCGTCTCGCTACTCTTCACATCAAACTTCCCCTCCTTCGCCACCTCTTCCAGCCGCGATATCACGCTGCTCGGCGTTCCCGCGGTCGCGAACCTCATCTCCTCCCTCTTCTTCTCCTCGAACAATGGCGACAAATTGAACCCCTCCGACAACGAGATTATGTGAAACGCATTCATCGTCTCCGTCCTCTCAATATCCTCCTCCAAATCCACCTTCTGAACCACCTCTTTCACCTTCCTCGGCACCGTTTTCTTAAACCAACAAGACTCCATCACCTTGGAAATACTAATCCTCGTATTCGGATTCGGATCCAGGAGTTTCGTAACAAGCTTTCTCGCATCCACAGAAAACCAGGGTGGACACTTGAAGTCCCCTCTGTAAATCTTCTTATACATGGCAACCAAATTATCATCCTGGAAGGGTAAGAATCCTGCGAGGAGAACATAGAGAATAACACCACATGACCATATATCAGCCTTGGCACCATCGTAGCCTTTTTTCGCTATTACTTCAGGTGACACGTAGGCAGGCGTGCCGCAAGTGGTGTGTAACAACCCGTCCTCCTTCAGGTGTTCCGAGAAGGCGGTGAGTCCGAAATCCGAAATTTTGAGGTTGCCGTGTTCGTCCAGGAGGAGGTTCTCCGGCTTGAGATCGCGGTGGTAGACACCGCGGCTGTGGCAGAAATCAACGGCGGAGATTAATTGCTGGAAGTAGAGTCTGGCCACGTCCTCCTTCAACCGTCCCTTGGATACCTTGTTGAAGAGCTCTCCGCCCCGAACGAGTTCCATGACGATGTAGATCTTGGATTTGGTGGCCATGACTTCGTGGAGTTCCACGATGTTTGGGTGTTTCACCTTCTTCATGACGGAGATCTCCCTCTTGATCTGTTCCATCATACCTACTTTTATGACCTTCTCCTTCCCCACCACCTTCATGGCGACGTGTTGCCCAGTCTTAAGGTTCCGCGCGTGGTACACCTTGGCGAACGTTCCATGCCCTAGCACCCGCCCCAGCTCATACTTTCCGTGCAGCAACGTCGAGTGTCCCTCGCTATTGCCTTTCTCACTCATCCTTAATTAATAATTAACACTGTAACACTATACAAGAGAGATAGATAATAAAAGGTTGTTTGGATTGCGAATAGAAAATTGGGAACGAGAGAATGTGAGAGAATTGATTAATGAATTAATTGTGTAATTGGCTACCCGTCTTCTACGTGTTTGCGGTGGCAATTTCTGCCGGAGGTTCTGTGTTTGGCAGGGCCACCTGCCTCAGATGGAGTGAGCCAATGATGATGAATTCTCATTTCTCTGCATTCCTCACTCGCCAGTTGCGGACAACAACAACAACAACAAAAAAAATCCCCAACTGAATCAATCAACAATTCTTTCTTCACAACTCAATTCTACCCAACTAGGCCAATACAATTAGCATAGCGGCCCAAGGTTTAGTTCCTTTTCATTATATAGCACTTTTTTAATTCATCCGACGGTCCAAAACATTGACACGTGGATGGACCATCATGAACTTGTCTTTTCCTAATTTTCCACTCTAACTACACCAAATACAACTCTTCAACATGTGGATGTAGATGCACCCAGGCCCGTTGGATTGGATTCAATCCATCGTATATACAGTTTCTGTGCCGTGCAAAACGCAAGGTTGAGTTTGTCTTCCCATTTCTTTTTTTCTTTTTTTTATCCCTGATATTTGTTACTATCTCTTTTAATATATTTTAAACAAAATTATTTAGTTAATGATTGTTATTAAACGTATCTGAATTCTTCTAAACATAATTAATGTATCTGAATTAAATAAATACCTTAATTACATGCAACACACAAATAGTGTATATAGATATTAAGGTAAAGTTGAGAGAGTGTTTTGATTTGTTTTTAATTTTTACTTAGTTTATATATATATATTAGTCAATTATTGTGAAAATACCAAATTAATTATTTATTTTATGATGCCTTTAAATAAAAAATGAAAATAAGGTATTGCGGATACACAGAGACAAAATGATGTGATATACTTTTGTGCTCAAGAAGTAAATAATACAATTAATATTAATAATTATTATTAAAAGAATATAGACTTATTATCAGAAAAAAGATGTTAAACTAAAATTAATATGCTCTTTAATACACGATTAGAGCAAATATTACTGTATGATAACGTAATATAAATGCAAACACATAATAATAAGATAAAAAAACTTGTGATAAAAATATTTATATTATTAATATACTCGTGAAAATTAATATTCACCTTTCCTAATATTGAATTTAGCGAAATAAAATTAATATGTTCCTTCCGCTAAAGTTGAGTCCTCACCCGACGACGTTGACTAAAATCATATGTTCCTCTTTTTGGTCTTTCTGACCTTCAAATATCAGCACCTTTTCATTTTTTTTCTTAATTTTTTTTAAAAAATTATTTGTATAATTTAAGGGTGACAGTGTAGAGTTACCATAATAAATTGAAGGGTAATTTAATTCAAGAAAATGTGTACTCGAAAATATGGTATTCTTTGTATATATTGTTGTAGATAAATGAAAATACATAATAAAATATAACACTTTCTTAATTTGTTTTTCTGGTATAAATTAAATCGTACCTTAATTATTCAGGGGGGAAAATATCATAATTGCATACAGAATTGTTGTGAAAGCAGAGATAAGACAAAAAATCTTTGTAATAATAGTCAAAATTATGCAATGGCTTGTAGGGCATATCAGTTGGTATATGGATCTCTGCGGTCAAAATTGTCTACAGCCATCATGCTGCAAAATCTGGACCATTAATTTATTATTATAATAATAGTCAATAAAGAGATAAGTGAGATAAATGATGAGTTTTTAATTTAATTTGTGACAGTGACGGAAATTTACGAATCTCATAACCTGCAACCGATATATGATTTTGGTCCCGCCTGTCAGCAAATTAATATTTCTCCATACAAAAAAAATTAACAATGTGATCATTATTACATTATAGAAAAATATAAGTAATTAACTCTTAATGAGTGATAATATATTTGTTAAAAGATACAAAATTCATCTGTCATCGTTATACTGATTCGGACTCAAATATATTTAACAAAAATTTTCTATATTTTAATTTTATATATAAATAAATTTAATTAATTTTAGTATATTTAAAAAACTTATTTTTAAAATATATTTTATTTAATTTAGATTTTATTTTTGATGACTTTTTTTATTCTTATTGTAAAGTTTTGATGAAAGATAATTATTTTAAAATAAAATCAATAAAATTAAATGATATTAACTATTTTTTAATTAATATAAAATTATTTTTTCTTATAATAAATAATAATAATAATAATATTCGGTTACAGTTTGACATATTTCTATACGCATTAAAAAATTGATTTAGCATATTTACGTTTCAACTGACTTACCTTGAAATGGATTTGAGGCAAATAAATTTATTAAATAATAAAATGCTCTATTAAATTTAAGACAAACAAAATTTTAAGACTTAAACTTGATATTAATAGTTAAAAAATTAAAATTTAAATATATTTTTAATCTCTTATAAATTATTATATTTTATTTTATTTTTTTATCTTTTTTTAAATTATTTGGTCCTTCATAAATTTAACTTCAACTATTTCTAGATTAAAAAAAGATCGGAA